>JACMIF010000793.1:0-31490 GCA_014805445.1 Diplogasteroides magnus
TTTTGGACATACCCGCCTCTCCCACAAACATGCCCATCGTTACACTATCCGTACTTCAACCTTGCGGGGACCAGGTTTCATTCTTTTCAATACATCCACTCGCCAACTCTACCGTAAAAACAGCTTCTTTGTTAGATCAGCTAGTGCATTCAATAGTAATTATAGACATATTCAGTCTACTCGTGATCTCAATGACACTCTCTCGTCCTTGTAAAATATATCACTTATGCATTTCTCTGTGTCATTCTTCTTAATAATCAATTGAACCACGTTTTTTTTTGAGTTTAATTGTCTCAATGCGTATAAATATCTTTCTAACTGTGAAACATATGCTAGAAAGCGTTCTAGAATGTTCTAACTGCTTTCCAGGATATGTTTCACAGTTAGACAAAACCACCAAAAAAATTTCTAAGTTTTAGCACCACGTATAAACCCAAAAAACGTATCCTAGTTTTTTCCTGAAAAAAATTGAAGAGATAGATTTCGATGTGGGGATTCCGAATATCCGGGTCTTGTAGTGTCGAGCAATGCAATTTTTTCGAGAAAAAAATAATTTAAAGTTTAAAAGTGCATAATTTGGAACTTTTGCCTACACAACCATAGCTCAAATTACGTTGGAATTATCGTTATTAGTGTCTGTTACGCCTCCGCTACTCAAATAGCGGTGAAAAACGCTGAAAAATGAAATATAATGAAACATGCCCTCAGGGCATATCAAATCAACGAGCCATTTTCGTGCAAAATGAAGCATGCCATCGTGATCAGCGGGGTCGATATAGTCAGGAAAAAATATTTTCAATATGATTTGTGAAAAGTGCCCCGGCAGTGTTGTTTCACTCTGTCAGAAGATCTGTGTTATGATAAAAACCGTCAATTCGCGATTGGTTAGGGAGGTGTTATAGTCTGTGCGCCCATTTACGGTACATAAATGCCCTGATCAAGACCGAATTTTCAAATCAAAAATTTATTTTCTTACTGGCGAAGCTTGTCCTCTCCTTTAAGATAGTGCAAGTTGTTTATATTCACTGTGTGTTGTGCTGGATATGTATGTATTTGATGTTTTGAGGCAATAGATGAGCGGGGAAGATAGTTTGGGCGGACCGCCCACATCCTCTGGTTCCTCACCCTTCCTACCCTCTTCACGAGTCTCATCATCCACTAATCTTCTTTCTATGGGATCTCAGCCACAGCCTCAGGCATAATCTTGATGTTATTTTCATCAATTCACCTCCTTTATAGCAGTTGCATACAGTTACTGTCATGTCAGGAGATCTGGACACATTGATTAAGACACTCCAAGATCATAGTCAAAGAGATGATCTCAAGTTGAAAGCTCTTCAAGTGAGTGATAAGTAGACATAAATGTACCTCAAAATGAAATCTTTAGGATATTTGGAATGGGTTTGACGTGTTTTCTTGTTCACCCGCATATGTAACTCTCATGGAGAATCTTGTTCGATGCTTCCTCAAATTATTCTCAGACACGACTCCTCAGTTTATACAGGAGAATAACACACAGGTTCATCATTCCTACAGTATTAACGTATTAGTGCTTTTGTAGCAACTGCGGAAATTGATGCTCGAGATAATTCTTCGTACATCTGGCAATGAGGTTTGTTCGGGTCTTCTACACGACATTTATAGCAATATTTTCTTTCGTTATTTCATTATCGAAGTGATTCTTTGTAGATCATGAGACAATTTTCAAAGCAGATCCACATGCATATGCTCAAGGTCATCCAAACTGATAACGAGGTATACTGTATCTTTGACTTTTCAGCCTATGAACATCAATGAGATGAGGTAGTTCATGTTCCAAATGAGATATTTGAGGTGAATGCCATATTGGCTGTGAAGATCCTGGTTGATCACGTCAAATTGTACAGACAAAACATGACTCCTGAGGTTTGATTGACATTATCATCATGATTCTCACTCACATCTTCAGATTACTATGTTGATTTCGCACCTTCGTAAGTGCTTCTATGAGATGGCACAGCAAGCTCACTCTGGATTTATGTTCGAGAATCGTTCAACGAATAAGCCATCAGGACCCCTTGCAGAGGATTTGGTCATTGAAAGTGTAAGATGGTCGTTTCATACTACTATTGTTAAATGTGTTCATTATAGAGTCTGCAGCAGTGTTTCGTACAACATCAAGTGAATCTAGACACGAAGAACACTGGAAATCAGGCACTTATGGTAACTGGCTTACTGTAGATCCGTTCAAATACCTTTTCATTAAGTACCAACTGATTCCTCGTGCTAGTCAATCAGTGAAGGTTTTGGGTGAAGTTGTCACTCTTGTTGTTCTTCTCTCCCAAATGCATAAGACTCAAGTACAGACAGAGGTATACAGTATACCCTTTCTCCTAATTCCCTTCATTGGCTTTTCTTGCAGGTCATTGACTTTGGAGCAATGTTGTGCAACTTTATCAACGTTCGTGTTCCCACAGAGATTACTCAATCTGAGAACAGAAATCAAGATTTGGTCAATGAGTTTCACAACGCCCAGGTTTGCACTTATCTTCTAGGGATACTGCATTCTCTATGTCGTCCCATTGCAAATCCATTTGATCTTTCAGGTGAAGGCACTCACATTCTTCGCTTTTATGATTCGAAGTAACTCGGTATGTTCATTAGTTGTCTTTGTTTTTAGATGAATTCCATTTCCAGGTGCCCATTGTGGATTCAATCATTGCAAATGGAGATAGGATTGTCAGTGGAATAGTCGTTCTTCTCGAGACTTGTCCCATTCTCGTTGTCAATCAAAGGAAGGAACTACTCTCAAGCACCAAATTCTTTGTCTCATACGAGGTTCTTTCATGACCCTTTTGTACTAAAATGAATATAACTTTAGCCTATTCGGAGTAAATTCCTCCCTGTTCTTCCTCGACTATTCTCTGAACGATTGATGATTGGAACTGCATTCACGTGTTACGATAACCTTAGGTATCATTCCAATTCTTCACATTACAATGCTAATATCAATCATTGTAGATCTTCTATGTATTCTCAATTGGCTGATCTCATTCATCATCTTCGTTCTCAATTGACATATCCAATGTTGTGCCAGTGAGTCCCTTCTACCGTATCCCCTCTCCTCTCTTCTCTCTCCTTTCAGTGCATCCTTTGTCTTCTCTCGTTGTCTACATGATCCTCTTCTTCCCCCTCAAACTCAATCAATGGCAGTGAGACTGATAATGAATCTGTGTGAGAGTTTTACATCATGTGAGGCCAGGAATGGAGAGCCCGTGAGTATGCGAAGAGTAATTCATTACTATTGTTGTATTTAGTGTCGTGATGTTCTATTTGGTGTCCTTGAACATGTAATCTTCAAACTGCGAGTTCTCGTTCTCCATCATCTTCCTGCACTATTTGCAATGCATGGAGAAGGACAAATATTCAGGAACTGCGAGTTCAAACCACATGAGATGTGAGTGAATGAAAGGAGAAAGTGAATGAAGATGTGTCATACAGGAAGGAAGAGGACAGATGTAAACTATTTGATGTCATTCAACAGGAAAGGAAGGCAGGAGGACAAGTACTCAAATTGATGAAATATCATGACAATTTGATCCATTCAGCCCTTTCCCCCTCTACCAGATGATCCCGCATTGACTTGTTCAGTAGAAAGTGTTCCTGAATTGGAACCTCGTCCTGCAGAAGAAGGAATCCTTCCTCCCCTTCCACATCCAACAATCATGGCTGATGCGAATAAACCGGTATTCCCCCTCCACTCTCTCTCTCTTATCTCATCTCTCTTCCTACAGTATACTCCAGTGGAAGGTCTTCTGGCTTCCACCTGGACTGTTCCTGGTCCACCAATATCCCTTCTCGAATGCAGAAACATGGTCAAGTTCCTTCTACACGCATCGAAGTATCTCGTATCTGCCATCATTCAAACGAAGAGGACAGACAGTGAGTGGTTACTGTATTGTGAGAAGAGAAGATGATTGTATTGAGGAGCTTTGACTCCAGCAGAGGAAAGAGATATCTTTGTTCGTCTCTTCAAGTACGGTATCATGGCATTGGATGTCTTTCTTCTCAATCCTGGTGGAGCAATCACTGCAATGCAACAACAGAGGGGAGGGTATGAAGGGAGACAAAGGGAAGATTACGGTAGTTAATTGTAGTACTCGATCAAGAGAAGAGAAGGAGACAGTCGAATACTTTGGAATGTGTCTTGTACAGATTAACCCGGAAGTCTTCACTGAGATCTTCTCCAACTATATCGATGTCAGTCCTTGTCCAGTCTACTGTAACAGTATTCTATTTCAGTTTCTAATAGAAAGAGTTGCCATCAATTCATCTCTTCAAATTCTCTGTTCTACATTCCTTGTCAACACTGAAACAAGTGCAAGATTTGGAGGAATCTTCGTTTCATATCTTCTAAGGAAACTTCCTGATTTGGCTGGTTTGTCCAATCTTTCATCTCTTTTTTATTTTGATTGTGTAGTGAACACTGATCGATCTGCATTGTGTCTCAAGATGTTCAAGATAATCTTTTCTGCCATACCAAGTTGTCCAGATATAGAAAGGACTCTCAGGGTCAGTTCAATCCATAAATGAGTCCTTTTGAATGTCTTTTAGCCTCATCTCCATAATATGGTACGCGAAGCAACATTCCATGCCCTTTTGGGAAGGGAACCACTCAATTATTTCCTTCTTCTTCGTGCTCTTTTCCGATCAATTGGTGGAGGCCATCACGACATACTGTAAGTACATCATCCCTTGATGTACTGTATATTGTTATCAGTTATCAACAATTCCTTCCACTTCTTCCTTCTCTTCTTTCAATGCTCAATCGTCTACAATCAACTCCTCAACGACAGCAAATGAGGGAAGTATTTGTGGAACTCTGTCTTACTGTAAGTTGTATGACTACCATTGATTGACTGGATACTGTAACAGGTTCCTGTTCGTCTTTCCTCTCTCCTTCCATATCTTCCTCTTCTAATGGATCCCCTTGTATGTGCTCTGAATGGAAGTCTCACTCTCGTACAACAAGGTCCTCTATTCATTCTATTCTCTCATCTCATTCCTTATCCTTTGCAGGTTTACGAACTCTCGAGTTGTGTGTGGACAATCTGCAGCCAGAGTATTTGTATGAACACATTGCACCTGTCAGGGCTGCACTCATGCAGGTACTGTAGTAGTGTAACCTTGGATTACTGTAGAAGGTGATCGATATGTTTGTAGGGATTGTGGAAGACTGTGGGAACATGTCATGACACTCCAACTGCGCTCAATGCACTGAGGATTCTTGGAAAATTTGGAGGAAGCAATAGGAAGATGCTATGTGAACCACAGGTGGGAGGATTACTGTAGGGGGTAAGGGAGGAATGGAGGGAATTACAGCCACTGTCTTGTGTTGAAGAAGTGGATGCAGAACAAATGACAGTTGTGATTGAATTCGATCGACCAACACAAACTACTCCAATTCAATCATCTTGTACACAAGAAGAAGGTGCAGTGAAAGAAGAAGTGGATGAGACTCCCCCTCTACTTCCCCCACTTCCACCAATCACAGCCAGTCTACCTCTATCTGAACTGGCAAAGACTGCTGTTGAACAACTAAGGTTTACTTCCATGGTAGTACTGTAGGACATTGTTCCATTCAGACTAACATCGTCCAGTCAAGATGAACGTTTCCTTACACAGACACAATCGACTATTTCACTGGTATGACATGTGAATGGTGTTCCCTTTGTTGATTTCTCTCTTTTCTCTCAGCTTCGTAGTTGTTCGGCTGAATTGGGAAAGTCGATCATATTGTCTGGATTGAATCCTCGTGACAAAAGTGTATTGACTGAAGAAGGAATTGCAGCAATGAGAGATAAGCTTCAAGTGAGAATGACCCTTCTCCCCCTCCACTCTCTTGTATTCAGTCAATGACTCGTGATGGCCTCTCTTCATGTACTGTCTATAGATGTGCAGATGAAACAGCAAGGAATGTCTATGTCAATGCTCTCACTGCTATTGCATGTATGTCCCTCTCTATTCTTCTATTCATTCTTTTTCTTTCAGTTGCTGTTTGTGGCAAAGATCTGAGAATGACATATGTCAAGTTCTTCACTGCAATTGTGCGACAACTTACATTACAGGCAGTAATGGAACTGATTGGTGAGTCATTCGTTGTTATCAGTCGAAGTCTTTCCTTGTAGAACCCCCACCTCCTGAGATGAGAAGTCGTGCAATGGATGGATGTATTGTAGTTGATGCCATCGAAGCTTCCCTTTCTGATCCAAACAAGGTAATCAATCCATAATTCTATTCCATTACAATCAATTGACAGGATTTCGTCCATGCAGCAGTTGTGATGCTTCGTTATATGTGTGATACGTGTATGCAAGCAGTGGGAGAAGATGTGCAATTGGTAAGGATTACTGTAGTCTGAGGAAGAGATGTGGTATTGAGTTCTGTTCACTTCCAATTCTTTCTCATCTCGTTACTCGTCTCTGTGCATCCTGCTATGGATCGTCTTGGTTCTCCAGACTTGGAGGTTTACATTCTCTTTTCTCCATCTCTAATTGTGTCCACTTTATAGGAGCGACAGTAATACAGTTTGTGATAGATGAGTTCCCCAGACCATTCATCAGAATGCACCTCGATTGCATTGTCAGAGCTCTGACAGAGGTAATGACATGTGAATGGTTGATAGAGTGTGTCCCTCTCAGATCCCAGTTGGTCTTTCATATGAAATCTCATCTGGAGCAGTTGATGCTGCATGTTCTGCACTTGAGAAACTTGCACCAATTGTACTTGGATTGGCTCCATTGGGAGGAAGAAAAGACTCTCCTTCACACATTAGACAACAAGAAGAGGAAGGAAAGGAGGAAGAAGTCAAGAAGGATGAGGTGAATAGGAGTCAACCAATCACTGAACTACGGTAATGTTAAGGTTTCTCAAGAGGAGAAAGAAGATGCCATCTCAAAGATGGTCAAAGTATATGTTCCTCTTCTCTTCAATGCTGATCCTTACCTACAGAAACTGGTAATATTTAGTTAATTATTTTAGTATGTACATTGTTGTGTTGCAGGGTGGTGAACTGCTTACAAAGTTGTCCTCAATATGTGGATATGGCCTTTCTTCCCTTCTCTCCCCATCTAAACTTCCTTCACTCATCTATTCTTCCCTTCGTGACTTTTGTGCCCTTTCACTGTGGAGACAAATGGCAGCAATGAATGCGATTGTCTTTGCATTGAGGAACGAAGTGGAGATACTGAAAGAGAAGAGTGAAGGTATGTGAGGGGAGACATTCTACAGTAATCATTACTATACAGACATGCAATCAGTCATGGAAGTGTTCGCTCGAACATTGGTCAAATTGTGTGAGGAAGATGATGAGAAGATTCTATCAAGGAGACAATATCAACCAGTGGGAAGAGTACTGTTGAATGAAGGAATGAATGAATTGAGGTTGGTGCATGTTCACAGAAGATTCCCCATGCATCATCTGCTCGTGATCTACGACAATCTGCACTGAGAACATTCATTTTCTCGTCTGCTACTCTTCCGGGAAGGAATACAGTATCAGAATTCCACCATCCTACTGTAAGAAAGGCTCTGTTGCAGAAATAGTACGGTAGCCTTATATTCAGGTGCTTAGAGTGACGTTGGAAGCAATTGGATCAGAAGATAAGAAATTGAGGGAAACAGCAGAAGAATCCATTCTGGAGGTAGATTCATCATTTGAGTCTTTTTGTAGCAATATTCACAATGCAGGCTCATTCAAAAAGTGCCATTCCTGATGGAGAGATACAAAGGGAATTGAGGAAACTGGTAGAAGAGATTGAAAGTAGAAAAGAAGTGAGTGAATAAAGTAAATGAAGAGATGAAATGTATCCATTCAGCTATCGGCTGCATATGCCCGTCGATTCTGTATTCTTGTTCGACTGAATGGAACTCTATTTGATAGGAGATGCTATGATGTCCTTATGGTATGTTGTCTGAAACTACAGTAAGAATGAGGCATTGTCAGGCAATTCTTCGTGGATGGGACGAAAGGACAAGAAGATCATCTGCTGAATTGAGAGAAAGAAGTAGTGACGATGTAGATGCAATGGAAAGTGTACTCCAATTGTTACCCCATGTCAAAACATGTGGTATGTATCATACAGTACTCTCTTATTATTGATTACAATTCCAGTACCTACAGTATGTACATGGATGGATGATCCAATGGATGGAACAACAGCTTCAGAAGAGGAGAACAATGAGATGGCCTCCACTTCAACTCCTCCTTCTCAACCTTGTACAATATCATTGAGTTCTCCTGTGAAGGTATTCATTCTTCATTCTTATTCCCATTCTTCCTTCCCATTCAGTCTCAATCAGTGGATGCATCTGACTTTGTTCCAGTCATTGGCAGTCTTTGTAGTACAATGCATGCTGCATTCTGTATTCCAGTAAGTCCTCTTCCTCTATCACTTTCCTCTTCCCTTTTCAGCGTCAAACCTTCTTCTCATCTGGATGTCTTGTCACTTTCCTCTGTGCTCATCCAATTCGTACCCTCAGATTCTTCCTCTCATCTGATTCCCTTTCTGTCAGTATTCCTTTCTCTTCTCCTCCATTCTTCTCCTCTTCAGGTTCCTGCTCGTCGTTCCCTTTTCAAGAGAATCTTTGAACACGACAGTTGTTCCTCCTTAAGGAGTACTTCATACGAGGCCCCTTCCCTCTTTCATAAGATGCTTAGACTTCAGTTCCTTGTTAGTTGTCTCTTCCTTCTTGTTGTATCCTCTTGTACAGACTGGAGGTTCATCTTATTCCACTTGGAATGATATGCAATTCACTCGTCCACTCACTTCAATCGATGACAAGACAATGGAACATGAGTGAGTATGAAGGGAAATGAAGGGATTGAGAGTCCATTCAGACTTCTCACTCTGTGGATGATTGATTCTTGGTCTCGCAATGATATTGACACTTTCATCCAAGCAGAAACTCTCATCAGACAACTACAAGAGGTACTGTAGCTGTGTACTGTGGCTAATGGCGGAGCTATCGTAGATCTGGCGTTCGGATGAATTCAAGTCTCGTTACATGGTCAAGACTGACGATAACAAAGATGATAATCAGCCAGTCCGAGTGGTCAGTTGAGGGTATTTCAATGTTATCTTTCATTATATCATTGTAGCAATTGTTGAATGCAGCCAAATATGAAGTGCCCAAATTGTTTGCGAGTATTTTCATTCGATATCTCAGGTGAATAGTCATCATATCTATCCATGAATACCTTTTTGTAGACGAAACTTCACTGATGTCGGTCTCTTCTGTGATCTTCTCTTTGTGTTCATTGGCAGTTTTGCCACTGATTTCTCATTTGTCCGAGCATATTTGAGAGATGAAGTCATCCCTGTAAGTGAATGGATGAAGAGAAAAGAGAGAATATTTCATTCAGACGTATCCTTTATGGTGGAGAAGGACTCTTTTCGAGAAGGTAATGGAGATGTTCGAAAAGAATCAAGCGGCTACTGTTGGTAATCTTCACGTAGTACGGTAAGAGCGATATTGATTGCGCTCATTCGATATGTATTTCCAGAATCATACAGTATGCACTTACTCCTGTCATTCAATACTCTTTCGAGAGATACGAAGTTGAGGAGGTGAGCATTGCGAGTGAGGGTACTGTAACAATGGTTGTGCTATCAGGTAGTGGGACCCCGTGCCGAGAATTCGCAAGATGAAAATGAAAATCTGGTCGTTCGATTGGCAAATGTCATTCATGTGAGTATTGAATGAGATTTGTGTTTTGACTGATTTGACAGAGCACAAACAAACAACTATCGGATACTATGACCCTTGCCATGTATCATCTCTCTTCTCTCATTGTCAGTTATGCCCATCATCACATACACATCAATAAGAGTGAACCTCTCAAGTAAGACTCCATTCATACAGTATACAGACTACAGTACTCTCTTTAGACAGAGTAATCGTCTTCGTACATTCATGCTCTTTGCATGGCCTTGTCTGTCTTCCAATTCAATGGATGTCACTCTCAAGTATATGGGACATCTCTTTCTGGCACACATAATTGAACGATTCTCTATAAATCGAAAGATTGTACTACAAGTGAGAGAAGAGAAATGGAAGAGGGTGGAAGGATGGCCATTGTAGGTCTACCATTCTCTCACTCAAGCACATCAACAGGATAATAGAGATATCATCAAGAAGGTACAGTATCCCTCTCTCTCCATCTTACTCATTCTACTCTAGGCCATTGATATTCTCACTCCAGCAGTTCCTCAGAGAATGGACGATGGATTGTCTGAATTACTCAAGGTATGTCATGTCTTCTCTTTCATTAATTTATTTCCATTACAGGTTGTACGTAAGTCTCTGAGTGAAGAGAGTCACAATCTCCAAAGTGTCTTCCATTGTCTGTTAGTATCTATTCATTTCATTCTCTATTGAGAGATATCGTTCAGTCAAATGGTCACTCGCAACTATCGTGTCTACTTCCCATTGAGACATGAACTTGTTCCTCTTCTCATTGGAGGAATCTCTCGAATGACGTCATACCAGACTGCCACTGGATACTTGGATGGAAGGAGATTGTCAGTTGAGGTGAGAAGAGAAGAAGAAGAAAGAAAGGGAAGGAGTCATTGAGGTGTGTGAGATGATATTGAAATGGGAACTATTGAGACAAGAGAATGTGGATAGAAGCATGGAGAAAAGTGAAGAAACAGTGAGTGGAAGGGAAGGAATTGAGTCAATGTGACGTACAGGTGGAACGAGTATTGGAGAATCTAAAGAAGAATGCAGGAGAAGGAGAAAAGGAAACAACCACTACGGTATCCATTCAATACTATTTGTTGTACAATCATGTTGATTGTCAGGAATCAACTATGCACGAAGAATTAATCAAACAGGAAGCAGGTCCTTCCCTTCCCTTCGACGATCCATCACTCAGACCAATCTCAAAGGAACATGCTGATAACATTGTCAATATTCTTCTCAAGATATCAACTACAGTATGCCTCTTCTCATTGTAACATGAATATGTCTCTACATAGCCTCCTCCTGCTTCTCCACAAGCACATCAACAGGCTACGATTGACTTGAACAAGAGAAGTCTCGGACTATTGAGGGCAGCACTCAAACCAAAGTTATGGGGAGAGAATGCAACTATGAAGATAGCATGGTGAGGAGGAAAGGAAAGAGAATGAGACATAAAGGGATTGTAGGTTGGAGAAACAACTGACAGTTACTTCTGATATAGTGACTATGATGCAGACTTCAGGTACCAATGAACTCTTTTCCTTGTCTTTCATCCTTTTCTCTTCAGGATCTGCATTCCGTGGTGATCAACAGACCATTCAGCAGCATTTCCTCCAGGCTCAGCAGTCTCTGGAAGTCCTGGTTGCTCTTGTCTTCATGATGGTGAAAGTACAGAGAATGTCTCCTCTATTCATTCTCTCCTTCAGCCCAAATCTCTGGTTGTTGCTACTCTGAAACCGCTTCAGAAGGCAATTACAGCCTGTCTTGGAAGTAACTACCACACAGTCAATGTGAGAGTAGAATGAGATGTCTTTGATTGGATCTCTTTCAGTTATCTCGATCAGTTGTCAATTTGATCTCTCGACTACTTGAGAGAATGGAAATGACTCCTTCTGGAATGGAAGAATTCGATGTTTGTCCTTATTGCATTCCTGATTGTTCATTCTCTTGTTAAGGTACTCAATCAATTCATTGCCAAGTTCATCACAGAACAATTCCTCACATACGAGAAGTCATTCTTATTTCTAATCTCATTGTCAATATCTCTTTGTGTAGGAATCCATCAGCACAAATCAATCATGTCTTCCCTGCATTCAATATTCTCCGTACAATTTGTCAAGTGGAACCAGCATATCTGGACGCAGTGTGTCTACAGCCAATGATCAAGGTACACACAGAAAGGGGAAGATAGAATGCAACTCTTTCCATAGGTTCTACTCAAGGCAGCAAGGGAATATGCAGGCGCCATTTCGGATACTCAACGGGACAAGAGTATGATGACTCTTACAGTAATCCTGTCTATCAATCAATTCTCTTGTAGACTACAGTTCAATGTGTGATATGACAGCCATTGCCATTGAGATGTTGAGACCTCGAGTGATTGTATTGAGTGGTGAGATGAAGAGAACACTCGCAACACAGGTGAAAGACAATCTATTCACCATCTCAATCACAATTTCATTCAGGTCCTTCTACCATTCTGTGACACTATTTCTGAGAAATTAGTGGAGGGAATCATTCGAATAACAAAGGAATTGATAGTGACTCATACAGATGAAGTGAGTCCATCCCCTATTCCTCCTTTCACTCTTCCCTTTAGTTATCTGCCAATCCTGGTCTATCCATTGTACTCAAATTGTATTCAATTGTAAGAGTGAGATTCCGACAGAAGACTCCTCCACAAATGGACATTGTCAAATCATATCTACAAGTGAGTGAATGATATGAAGGGAGGGAAGATGAATGACATTCAGTTGGTACTATATGTATTCGAAGATCCTTTACTAAGTAAGACTGAATATGCATCCAAATTGGAGGAAGCATTCTATTGGGGACTGTCGTGTCAGGTATCAAAGATAAGGAATGAGTGAAGAGAAAGAGACAATTGAGGATGACCAACTTCGTTCTTCATTCCTTAGTGCATTTGAAAGGAATGTTCCTCGTTATGTGATTCCTCGACTTGAATTCATCTTTGCTACTCAAGATTGGAGTGTAATGAAGGATGTTCTGTGGATTCGTCATGCTCTTTTCCTTCTCCTTCGATGTGCTTCTCCTATTGTCAAACAGGGAGGTTCGTTGTGAGAATTGATTGTGATGAACTTGCAAATTGTCTTTCAGAGGATAAACATGGTAGAATTCGAATGGGAAATGCAGCAACATTTGGAGGATGGAAGGGAGGAGAAGGAAGAATTGAAGGAGAAGGAGAGACAATGCAAACTGATGCTCATGGAGAAGCTAAGAAGGTACAATATAAGACCTCTCAAAACAATTTGACGTTATCGTTAAAAACCTGCCCTTTATTTAAATGTGACCCCCTCACCCACTTTTTGCCCGGACTTAGGAAAAGTGTCCTCATATTGTTTTTTCCTATATCGTCAGAGACGTTATCCACATTTATTCATTTAATGAAATCATTTTAAGTGTCGTCTAAGTGATTTGTTGATGGAACGTCGTGCAATGTTGAGAGAAGCTGATATGTTTGATCCTTCTGTTATCATTGAACAGACACTTGGCATTATGTGGATTGTACCAGGTAGAAAGCAATACGTTTTATTCCTTTTATTAATTTTTATTTTTCTAATTCTCTACGTCTTAGAATGTTCCCTTCCTTCTTCCCTCTTCGTCCATCTATTCTCTTCTATTTGGAATGGTCTTTCCCAACAGGAAAGGGCTCATATCGAACAATTCCTTCCCAATTTCATCTCAAGTGCAACTCATACTCATCAGGTATCTTCCTCTTCCTTTCCCCTCTACTCTTCCCTTTCAGTCCTCTACAATGCCTGTCACTTCCCTTGCAGTCATCATGGATGCTGTTGCTGCATGTCAACCCAAGTTCCAATGGAATCCCTCTTTAGTCAAGGTGAATCCCTTTCCCTCCCTTCCCCTTTCCCTCCTCCTCTTCAGTATGTCTCCACTCGTCATCGTGCATGGCATCGTGGTCTTCTTCTTCTGGAAGAGGATGCTCAATCTATTCCTTCAATGGAAGGTCGAATGGTGGAAGAGAGTGCACCTTCTCCTCAATTGGAGAGACAATTGGTGAGTGTAAGGGTCATTTAATGGAATGAAGAGAGAATGATACAGGATGTACTGGAGAATCTGGCTACATTGTACAGTGAACTGGGTGAAAACGACCAGGCGGCAGTTGTATGGAAGAAGAGGGCATTCAAGAGAGGAACTATCAATGCAATCACATTTATGCAGAAGGTGAGGGAGAAAGAGAAGAGATATTAAGGGGCATTCTGGGCTAACTATTCTGGCAACGTTATTTTGTTCAGCTGTTTACAAAACCAAAAGATTTTATTTCTTTAAAAATTTCTCTAGAATGAAATTTGAACGCAAACTTGGTATAATACGGTAGCTAGACCAATCAATAGCTGCAGCGCGAGGAGGCAGAAGGTGATTTTCATAGGCGGCAGTGAAAAAATATCGACACTTTTCAAAACCCAGAAATTGGCGGCGTGATCCTGCAGTTCAATTTTAAAAGTCAATTTATGGCTTGTTTAAGGGAGAATATGAACGGGCGAGTGATCTACTGGAGGAACTGCAACTGGAATATGCAACAGAATTGGAGAAGATGCAATTGAATGGAGGAGAGGGTAAGTGGAGAATGAATGAATGAATGGAGGGAATGACGATTGAATAGTTACAGAAGACGACAAGATGGATGCAACCTACACTGCAAGGTTAATCATATTCCATTTGTCTCATTATTGTGGTTGCTTCTTTTCTTGTAAAGTAATTGTATTTTGTTCAGAGATGGAAGTGTCAATGCTATTTCTAACACTGAAAATGAAGAATGGACGAAGATGTGGATTGAGTGAGATCCTCTTATTGTCCCTTGACTTGTTAACTCTGCAGATGTTCACTTCAACTTGCTCGATGGGGTGAATTGGAAGAATATGCCAATTCTCCAGGAGTACAGGTATCGGATACTGTAAGTAACGGAATGGAAGTTCCTTTTAGGACGCTCGTCTTCTCATTCGAGCTGCCGCCCACAGACCTGAACCATGGCTGCTTATGAGACAATGCAAGGAACAGGTGATGAGTGAGTGGGAATGAATTGATGAAGGATGATTTGAGTTGTCGGCATGTCTCCCTCCTGACTTCACTCTCCAATTTCACATGTATGCATCTCTGATAGCAGTGAGTGACAGGATGTGATTGAGTGAATGAGAGTACTGTACAGGTTATGGATGCAATGGGAGACAATGTACAGGAATGTAAACAATTGGCTGAGAAGGCATGTGAGGATGCTAATCATGTGAGTATAAGAGGGGAGAATACGTTCTACAAGAGGTTTTCGAAGTTAACTCGTATAGTTTCTTGTTTTAAAACCCTTTTCAACTGAAGCGTTTTTCTCGACACAAGTTTGAGAGTACAGTCAGTGTACGTACTGTGCTAAATTCCAATCAAGTTCGTAAATCCATGCTTGGAGTGCAGTTTTTACTAGTACATGTTGTATAGCGTAGATATATATAACGTGTGCACTGAGGGTAAAAAGGCATTATAATAATTGTATTGAAATGCAGGTGATCCTTCAACGATGGCGTCAATTGCCTTCTGTTGTAGCAGTGAGTCATGTGAAGATCCTTCAAGTCAGTCCTCTTTCCTTTTCTGTTGATCATTGTTGCATTCTTAGTGTGTTCATATGTTACAAGATCTACAAGAGTCGTATTCCCTCACTTGTCATCTCCATACAACTGCATCCACTCCTTTCGCCCATCAATTGATTACTGAAATGAAAGGAATAGTGAAGACATGGAGATTCGTGTATGTCTTCTCCCTTCTCATTCGATTCCTTATCTTCTCTCTACAGTAATCGTTGTCCTCCTCTTCTGGATGATCTCGCCTCAACTATGGATATGTACAATGTCAGGAAGAGACTCTATTCCAAACTCATTCGGACATTCGATGAATGGATTCTTCGAGGGGTTAGTCATGTTTATAATCTGATTATTCTCTTTATCTATTCTATTTGATGTATTGTTGTAGCACACAGCTGGTGTCTCTCATCTTGTCATTCCCACTCATTCAATGGTACATACTCAATTGAACATAGCACGGGCTGCCAGGAAGGCCAAGATGTACGATGTGGCAGCCCATCACATCTACATGTCAGTCAATGTTCCTCCTCTCATCTATTGATATCCTTGAGTGTTCATGCAGAACCAGCTGTTCCTGTTGCATCAATGGCTGCTAGAATGGTTGAACAAGTGAGAATAAGAGAAGGAAAGAAGAAGGGAGAAGGATTAAGGTCAAACTATTACGTGCCCATGCATGTGATGTACGAATGGGATCAGAAGTGAAAGAATCTCTTCTCAAGGATGCACTTATGGTCACTGAGGATATTAATGTCAATGAATTGGCTAAGGACTCTTTTGCACGCATTTACACACAGAAAGGAGCTGTTTTGAGTGAAATGAACAGGTGAGGAGGAAATGAAAGAAGGGAAGAGAAATAAGAATACATTCAGAAGAGATGATGCATATGAAATATTCAAGGAAGCAGCCCAATTGACTGATCTTCAACCAGTTGGAAGTGTATATGCCAATTGGGGAAAACATATGGATGACTGTTTTCATGCAGAGAGGTCAGATTGTATTTGGATTCAAATGGAAGAGAATTGAATACTTGCAGAAGTGCCAGAAATGCTGAAGTGTATGGAGTGCCGGCCATTCAATGTTTCGTTGAAGCAGCGAGGTCAAAATGAGAAGTTGAAGAATGGGAATGAATGATTCCTTTTAGATTAGAACCTGAGCACAAGACAAAGAAGTACATTGCAAAGGCCATTTGGACTGTCAGACAAGTGGCTGAGGTGAGAGAAATCTTGGAAGAAGTTGTTAGATGGCAAATACACAATGATGTACATTTTCACGTTTTGAATATCAATCCAGTTGTGTCTCTTGTCAATTGAGTTTGACAAACAAATTAACCAAAAAGCGATGACTTTGGTTTCTTTTTTGTTGGGGAAAAATGGTTGCGTTGAGGTGTCCAGCAAGGAAGGAGAACTTGTTCCTTCTCTTCTCGAGAGTCATGCAAGATCTGCACAGACACACAACTGGATTCAATGGTGAACTATCTCTGTCTACTTAAATGATTCTCTTTTCAGGCTTCCCCAATTGTGTCTGGATATAAAACAAGGAATTGGATGTCTGGGAGGATTCGTGGCTGCTGTTGCAAGGGCACATCCACTACATGCATTCCATGCAATGAGACAAATGACTACAAGAGTGGAGAGAAGAAAGGAAATGGAGATGAGTGAGTGGAGAGAAGGGATTACTGTAAGTGAAGAATGTTGAGTTGCCCGTGAGGAATGCACACAAGAAGGAGAAGGAGGAGATGATGCTGAATTCCTCAACAGGTCCAGATACACAATATTCCCTACTCTACAGACTCTGATAGGTGTGTCCTCTATTCTCTTTTCTCATTCTCCCGATCAATTCAGGTCTTTCTACCCATCGACGTCCCTCCGATGTATTCGCCCTCGAGAAGCTTTTGTGTGCAATCGAAGATATGAGGGAATTCTGGGCAGAGAGACAACTTCGATATCTACTCAGACTGCAGGATACTGTATTCTCGTTAGTTGAATACTCATTGATGTTGGTTGAATGCATTTTGTATGTTTAGAGAACTGCATGGAGGAATGGAGAGAGTCGAGGATAATGGAAAAGTGATGAATGCAATGGAAATGTGGAAGAAGGAATTGGAGAGAAGGAGAGAAGAGGAAGAAATGATCAAGGAAGGAGAAGTAAAGGAGAAAGGAAGAATTGATGATGAAGAAGAGGTGAAATGGAATGGGAGGGAATTGTTACAATCGAATGATTACAGTTCATTGCTTCATTCTCTTCCACTCTTCTCAATTCATTGAATGGCACTAATTGTGATCTCCTTACCCTTTCCAATAACATTCTTGAATGGAGAAAGAGACTCGAGGACAGGATCAAATCCCTTCCAAAGTGAGTCGATTACTGTATCAGAGAAGGATTGTGTATTCTCTTTGAGAGAACTTCCCCTTCGACTGGCTTCAGAAGTTCTGGCTGATTTCTGTGGGCAGACAGCTAATGTGGACATGTTCAGTGAATTGTTCTCAGTGAGGGTAAGTGATTGAATTGTTACACTTGAATAGACAGAGAGGGAAAGAGTACATTGGATTACAGAGTGGACAGTACATGGCTATGATCTCACGATTTGGTACTCATTATGAATTGGGAGTCAGGGGAGGAAAAGTGACCAAGAGGATATCAGTCAGGGCTCAAACTGGAAAGGTATGGGATTACGGTAGAGGATGAGAAGAGGGAAGACTTAAGATACTGTACTACATGGTGACTCGATGGACTGAACCACGTGCACCATCACGTATTCCTCAAGTATTCTCTCTATTGAATACTCTTGTACAGAAAGAGAAGGTATTCATTGTTGTCCTTTGCCTTCTTCATTCTCCTTTCAGACTGCATGTGTTCGTTTCCTTTCACTCAATGGACCAATGATTGTACAGGCAGGAATGTCAACTCTTATTGAACATTCAGGAAAGGCATCATCTTCACTATTTGCTGATGAGGTACAGTGAATAATTGAAGAAAGGGAGGAATTGAATGATTGAGATTCTATCACGACATTTGGAGAAGACAGGAGAACGTCCTTGTGATATTGTACATTGTTATGAGAAGGAGAAGAGGAGGAAATATGAGGAAGGAGTGACGAAGAATGAGGCAGCACTCAGTGCATACAGGTCACTTAACAAGTATTCTCTTGTATTGGGGTACAATTAGTACAAGGCGGAATACTATGGCGTCAGTGCTTGCTAGAATGAATATTTAATGTTGGAGAAGGAAAAGCTAAAAGTTCAATTGCATTGTTGATTGGTTTCAGAATTGTCTCATCTTGTATTCCTTCATCTCTTATGCGTGATTCTCTTCTAAAGAGACTTCCTGATCCCACTCATTTCTACACTCTCAGAAAGACTGTAAGTCCCCTCCCCCTCTCCTTCCATTCTCTCCATTCAGATAGCATGTGAACTGGGAGTGTACTCATCCGTTGAATACTCTCTTCGACTCACTTCTCTTCTTCCTCAATCCCTTCATATTCATGTTGGTACAGCCAAATGTACAAATGGAGACTCTTCCTTCGATCTCATCCAGGGTCAGTCTTCCCCTTTCCTCTTCCTTTTACTCTCTTCTATTCAGGTCGTCGTTCTCCTGATTCTCCTGTTCCATTCAGACTCACTCCCAATATCCTCAATCTATTAGGAATGTCCCTTGATGGTAAGACTATCGATTGATGAAGGAATGATTCCCCCTTTAAGGCCATTTCGCATGGTCTCTCACTTCAATGCTCTCTCTTTTCTACTTCCGTTCTCCTCTTGTATTCCTTCGGTCAGTTCACACTCTTCTCTTTCCTACTGTAATGTTCTTGTTGAGACCTCTGATATGGGACACAATCACTTATTCTTGGCCCAGTGCCAATCTTGCAGAAGTGAATAGATGGACTGAGAATGTGTGTAGACAGATAGAGACAAAGATGAAGAGTGAGTGGAAGGGGGAAAGAGAGGGAAGGGAATGGAATAGTTGCAGGTTGTTATGATGAAATGAGTACAGAGGATGGACAGTTTCTCATTCAACGTGCAATTGATGAGAGTAATAGATCGAAGATGGCCCCTTCATTCCATTCATGGTTCTAGTCTCTCCCGCGTAGTATTTCCTCCCCCACACTGTACACTTGTTGTTATTGCTTCCCATCCTACGACAGTTTTACACGACAGATGCCAATTTGTGGTGCTAATATTGTATGTTCTCTTAATAATTACGGGTTCTGTTTATGCGAAGTTGTGTATCTTTTGTATCTTCTTCCACTCATACTCAGTTCACTTTGCATACGAGTATCTCTTTCCCTTCCTCTCCTCTTTAGGAGAATAAACGTTGTGTTACAGTCAGTCCATTTATTGTGCAACGGGAATGGAGTGGGCACGCAATTCTCAACAGAGGGAAAGAAGGCATCATTGCTAGTGGAGGATGAGAACAAAGCGGTTACAGACACAAAGGGGGGCGAGTCCCGACACGACTCTTACATCCAACTAGATACGGTACGAGAGATCAAGCAAACGCGAAACGGGCACGCTTGGCAAAGGCAAAGGTTCGATAGGG
Organism: Diplogasteroides magnus; assembly: GCA_014805445.1. Taxonomy (NCBI): domain Eukaryota; kingdom Metazoa; phylum Nematoda; class Chromadorea; order Rhabditida; family Diplogasteroididae; genus Diplogasteroides; species Diplogasteroides magnus. The sequence goes on from JACMIF010000793.1 coordinate 19,866, forward strand.
GGATCTGAAATGGTAGTGAGATTAGGAGAAACGGGATTATCCCTTCTGAGAATGAATATGGAATGCTCTAATGGAAGGATCTTTCATCTTGATTAGACATATCTATCTTAGTGACTTGTAAATGAGTCCGAGAAAGAAGAACGAAGTGAGACAGAGAGAAACAATTCTTACGTGAATTTACTCTATTTCTTCCCATCACGTCAACGTCTCCAATTACTTCTTTTCTACTGCAAACTCAGATGAAAATGAATGATTCCCTCCATTTCATCGTACGCTCATTTTATCATTCCACTTAAGAGTAAATGCCTACCTCTTGGCGAAAGCGAATCGTGCTCTCTTCTCAACATCTGTCTCTTCTTCCTCTCCTTCCTCATCTCCTGATCTCTTTGCAAAGGCAAATCTCCTGAATGATCCAATGACTACTCGATTGTCTCCTCTTGTACCTGTATGGTGATCTCTTCGCAAATGCGAATGACCTCATTCTCTTATCGGCAGAAGGTTCATCTCCCATCTCAAGGGACACTTTGACTATCTTCCATTGTAGATACTCACTTGTTGTGCCAGAAGAATGACTGCAAGAGTAGAAAGAAGAATGAGTTGAGTACTGCAAGACTGCATGATAAAGTGACCCTGATAGAGAAGATATTGAGAAGGGAAGGGAAAGAGACACGAATGGTTCAATCTGAAGGGGGAGCAGATGGACGAAAGAGAGAAGACGATTGAGGGAAGAGAACTTATCACAGGAGATATCAAAGGGAAGAAGTCTTTGAAGATAACATGACGTGTTCAGACTGTGTAAGGACAGAATGTGATACAATGTGAGAGATTCATCCATCAGACTCCTCCTTTCATTCACAAAATAAGTCCCGCCCCTCTCAGGCTATGAATCCCCCAACACATTATTGCATGCTTTGTTTGATGTTTTGAAAGATCTCCCTGAGGGATCTTTCAACTTCGGCCCTTCTCAATGACCATTTTCTATTCTTCTCTTTTGACTTCTACTTCTAATTCCTATGTTCTCAGTCCTTTTGGACATGACAAATACTCTTTCAAGGAACACAAGTCGTACAAAATGTCCATTTAGAGTCATGGAAACATGAAAAAGGAAAGGAGTGAAAGGACTCATTAGAATAAGAGGAAAGAAAAATGATCAAAGGGGGATAGGAATGGATGGAATTGGTTTTCGTTTGCATTCTTCATCTCAAATGAAGGGATGAACACTCCTCATTGTCCACTACACGCAATGATGCGTGTTCAATACAAACAATTTGAGTCTTCTCTCTTATTCAATCATTGACTATCGGACAACATTTCATGCAGGAAGGTGGAAGAATGAAAGGAGAAGGGACTAGAGTTTCTAAAACGGCAATAAAATTCATTTCTCATTCGTCGAATCTATTCGGAGTGATTGTATATCTCTCGCAGAGCCAACCGCTGCGAGGGGATTAGACGAGTGGGAAATGAACTTTATTACTGTTTTAGATACCCTATATGGGACAGTGTTGCAATGGGGGGAAGGGACTACTCGAAGAGGACACTCACTGTCTTGTCAAGTGAGAAGCTCTTCCCTAAATACCGGATGAATCCAATTTTCATAGGAAAGCGACCATCGGAAAGTGCCCGAGGGCCTTTGCAAAGTGAATGAAAAGACGAGGAAAGGGAAGAGGAAAGAGAATGAGAAGTTGAAAACATTAAACGGAAGAAGAGTTCGAATATGCAACCATTGCACTATAACGATACTTTTGAATGAAAGACAACTGAGAGTGAAGAGATGATGTTCCTCATTGAGAGTTACTTAATGTATGAGTAATGAAAGGAGAGACTACAGTAGACAAGAGAGGGGGTGGATGATATTCATTCGATTATGACAGAATGCCCTCAGGGTGAATACAACTTAGAAGAAGGACACGTCAAGATATTTCATTCTCAGAAGGAATCAGGCAAAAGGGCGAATGACTGTACATGATGAGTGAAACAAAGAGTCAATGAGAGTCCTTTGAGGGAGAATCTTCTTCTTCTCTCAACAATACCCGTCCAATCATTTGTGTTCATCAGAAGACGTTCAATCGATTACTTCATCCTGAAACGAACGTTCTTCCATTGTGGATAATGATGCAAATGGAGTCATTTTCTTTAGAGCGATAATGATTTCTACTTCTTAGTTTTTCCACTAATTAGGTCTCCCAGTAATGTTCGCATCACAACTAGTCCTGACGGTAGTTTCAGATGAGAACTTCGTGAGTTCCAGTTCACGATGTCCCAGAAGTAATCCATTCCCAATAGGATTTCTGGTTTACACCTATTTCGCATGTTATAAGAGATTCGTCGTTCCTTCAGGAACTTTCTATCTCGTTTATCAATTTCAGGACAGTCAATTGGAGCAGTTATAGTTTCAATGACAAAGAAATTGCATTTTAGTTCGCCTCTTTCTCCTGAGAGAATGGCAGTAGTTTCAGTATCTATGGAACGTTCACCGTTTTCACTACCGAAGGTGTTGATTTTCACTGGATTAGTGTGTTCAGTTCTCAAATTCAGTCCCTTTTGCAGTTTCTCAGAAAAGAAACTCTTTTCCGCCCCTGAATCTATCAGGACGGATACATTTCTTTCCCTTCTCTCATCGTTCGGGTGTTTCACTGTAGTGTCTATTGTCATCAACGTTCCCTTCGCGAAAAGTTTTCCGTGATTCAGCGTCGTCAAAACATAGTCATCTTCCGATGAGCTGTTCTCGTCATTCGTTTCTGCGTCTGATTCTGATCCACTCTGTGATTCATTAGCTAGGTTGATTTCATCAGTTGGGAAGGTGTAGGAGTTAGGTACACCTTTGGTTTTATCGATACTTATAGTTAGCAAGTTCTTAGCTTTCGATATTTTCGTTTTCAAGTCTTGGATAGTTGAAGTCGACATTTATATTGGTCGTGTCGACGAATTTGCCAGTTCTATGAGTCTCCACTTTCACCATATCCGATGCATACTTTTGTAGTATAGACGCGAGGCTCGGCTACCTCACTTCCCTCCTCTCCCTGTAATTCAGGCAAGGACAATGTCTTACCCTTCTCCGCTCCCTGTAAATAGAAATGGGACTGATGTCCGCACTCCCCTCCCAAGACTTCCTGTAAATCAAGTAGGGACGAATCCCTTCTCCGCTCCCAGTTGGACAATGGTCCACTCCCAGTTATTATTCCGCTCCCTGTAATAGAAGTGTGGTCAGTGACCAGTCACTCCGCTCCGCTCCCTGAAATAGAGATGAAGGACTGCTGTTCCTCAACCCGCTCCGAATACTCCCTGTATAGAGATAGCAGAATGATCCGCTACTTCGCTCCGCTCCGCTCCCTCTAGAAGTGGGAACACTAGTTTATGCGCTTTTCGCCGTTATCCGGATGACAGTGATCCACTCCTTATGGAATGTCTCGTTGTCAGTTTGTATGTTCGAGGTCTAACCTCTCGGAGACTCTACAAGTCGTCACTTGTCTAGTCTCTTCAGAAGTTGAATCAGTTAGTTCAATGGGGAAGATTTTAGTATTATTGTTTCAGTACCGGTAATAGTTCTTTGCATACGCGAAGTTTAGTTAGGCGACCAGAGTTCTTAAGTTGGTCCGATGCACCAATGTTAGAGCCGCTTAGGACTCTCCCAATTGATATCGGATGTGATAGTACACAAGTCTACCGGTATTCCTTTATTACTAGTTCTATGGGTACATAACAAGGGAAATGGACAATCGAAGGACGAGATAGTCTTCCAGAAGAGGAAGACAAGAACTGTTGAATGTGATGGAGGTGTGGCCAAATGGTTGCCCTTTTATACCACGCTTCAGGCGTCGTGGTAGATTGTGATTGGATGCCGGAGGGGCGTGATATTGGCATTGCATTGCGTAGGTGTTCTGACTTGCTCACAATGCGGGTGAGTGAGTCAGGAGCGATGAGTGATCTTGCTCACACATTACAAGATACAACTTTATCAGGGCCCACATGTTAGTAATGTGCTGATCCAACCGTGCATACCCTTCCTCCATTCCCCCATCCATATTCACTCAATTTGGATATCTATTATTATGAATTTTGGACCACTCAATTTGGATGATGAGAGTGACATATGGAGGTCATCTTTACGAGGAATATCATCACAACACTCAACAACAAACTCATTCCAGTGGGTTTGCTCCCTATTTCTAATTCATAAATTTTCATATTGAAAAGAAAATATTGTAATGTGTAAATACTTTACTCTTAGAAAATATTTTAGATTTTTCTATTAATTATTGGACTTATATGAACAATCCTTACCAATTTCTGAGGAAAAATGAAGAAAAGACCAAAGTCAAAACAGAAGGATCGAATTTCATCTGCCAAGTGAGATAAAGGAAATGGAAAGAGTAGATGGTGAATATAGGGAAGAATTCCCTCAATGAGATGGATTTGCGAATGACTATATTTTGCATTTAAGAGTTCATGCAGTCTCTCTGATAAAGAGAAACTACCTAATGTGTTGGTTGACAGAAGGAAAAAATGTGTGGTGAGCGATGTTGAGGGAATTGACAGAAGTACTGATACAAATGAAATCTTATGACAATGGAATATTAATCCATCCACGATTGACCTCAGGTCACCTCAACCATCATGAAGGAAAGAAGAAGTATTACTTCAGATCGAGGTGAAATCGTGAAGGGGAAGAGTGCTCACATGAGAAATTGCCGATTCCGCCAACTATGTGTTGTAGGCAACATCGAGAGCTATGATTTGATGATAAATAGTGTAGGGTTCAAATAAATGTTTCGATGACTTATTTAGGTATCAAATGTCTGGTGGTGTCCTGGTAAATCACCGGAAATCCTGCTTTCAAATATATGTTTCAGCGAGAATATCAATGAATGGTTCTCTATCATTTAAAAAATATCGAGATAATTGTTTCACAGATAAGCTTTCGCACAATCGTTTATATCTGGAATTCAATTGCTCAATAATATTTTTAGGGGGAATTGCTTCTGACAATGAGATGGGTTTGAACTCTTTCTCTTCACAGGCATCTTGTCTAATCTGGCCCTTGTCTCTCTAGACATGCACATACTCGTCTCTCGCATGATCATTCCTCCCTTTCCATCTTCCTCCTGCAACGACAACCACAATTACGGTAGTTCTGAAATGACATGCGTTCTTGGGTGGATACACAACTCCGTTGGCAGTATCAATGGCTTCAATCCCTTCTTCTTTCTCTCAGACTGTATCTTCAGGAAGGGAGGATTACTGTAGTCGATAGAGGATACTGTACCGGTCCTAGGGGCCGATCAGTATGTCCAGTCAGAACCGTATCCCGATGCTTCTACAGAAGTCGCTGTCTTCGAGTTGCTCTTCTTCTCCTACAACGAAAGAATGGATTACGGTATGCGGATGTGGCCTACTATGAAAACAATGATTGGACAATTTAAATTTAGTCACTATTCTGATGGTATTCACAATTGAAGCATATGAAGAATTTTCATATTATCATGGTCATCGTTCTTTCCCCAATTGTAAACGAACATCGGGATGTCGGCGATCAATAGAGAGGACAAAAGGGAAGGCAGAAGATGACACATCCAGAATAGGAGGATACTGTCGTCTTTCCTACAGTAATCCATCAATTCCTCAATCCACAATTCGTATTCAAACGAGCCATCATACACAATGAAGTGGCCTGTCTTCTAGGGTTTAAAAATCGGGAGTACGGCGGTGTCAACATCCCGACATGCAAATGAGTAGTCGAACTCCCGACGTCAACGCTATTGATCATGCATTTCGACCGGCGAGACTCAACCATGCAATACTATTGCATTTCGGGCAATACTATTGCATTTCCTGAGAAATATGGAGGAAAGTTAAGAGACTACAGACAAGCCGCCGACCGCGCTGGCCAAGGGGACGGAAAGAAATGAATAACGCTGACTTCATTTACATCATTTGTTCAAGTCTCCCTTGTCAGCGCGGTCGGCTGCTTGTCTGTACTCTCTTAATTTTCCTCCCAATTTCTCACGAAATGCAATAGTATTGCCCGAAATGCAATAGTATTGCATAGTTGAGTCTCGCCGGTCGAAATGTACGATCAATAGTGTTGATTTTTCAATAGTGATTTGCATTCACTGCCGAGGAGGGAAATGAGGCGACATTTCGAAAAGCACTCCTGATTTTGAAACCCTACTGTCTTCCGTCCTCTGTTGTCGTTTCCTACACTCTAATGTCTATCATTGGGTGGTTGTGAGAGGGTGATCCTACCGTATCCCGGACTCAGAAAGGAAAATGAATCCTCGTTCAGCCACGATTCTCGTGTTGGAGGTAATAGGAGTATCAGCCAGAACAAAAAGGACATCAAAAATGAAAGACTGAAAATTGAGAATGAGAGGAAACAGAACAAAGTTGTCAATTTTGCTTCTATTTTCATGCAGATTTCAATTGACAACAACAATAGAGGACTTCTCGAAGATCATTCATTCATCAGTTGAGTTATCGACGAGAACAACGGATAAAAAAAGAAAAGTCATTGGATAGAATTATAAGGTGTGAGTGAATGAAGGTATTCGTGCAGACAGTTCGTGTTTATCATTAATTCTACAGTGGGAATCAAGTGTATTGTGAATGAGTCAGTAATCGGTCCCTTACATTCTGTTCTTTTTTTCTTCTTCCCTTCTGCAGAGTATTTGGTCTGCGACTTTACTGGGGGAGTTTTCGGTTTACTCGAACAATGTTGCACTACTGTCTATATAGGATTTTAAAATCTATTGTTGTCTTATTTAGAAAGCGTGGTTGCCAGCTGTTATCCCTGTTTGTCCGTTATTCATTAATAAGGGTCATTAGACTCCCTGTGTCGTTATCTTATCCAAGTTCGGCCAAGCGGTCATCGCTTATCACATGTAGTCCCTTCTTCAACCTCAAAGCATTCACCGCTTTTTACTGCTTCCGAATTGATAAGAGTGTCGTGGATGATAACATGACAAGAGAATGGAAAGAATGAGTGAAAGGAACTTATAGACAACTTATCCATCTTCAACGAGTTTCTATCTACTGATTCAACTGCGCGTGTTTTCTCATCTGATTTTTTTTTATAAAAATGCGAAGTTAACGGCAACTTGGGCATGGACAATTGCGCCATGATGGAGAAATAGACGCATGAGCCGTCAAATGGAGGATCTGACTATTGTCGTTACAGTGCAAATGTCAATGGAACACGCGACTGTGCAAGAATATGTGGAAGGGATTCTCTTGCATAGTTGTAGATACTTGTTGTTGTGTTCCCTTTCCTTCCTCTTGGTCATCATGACAGGATCCCGTAATAAGTTGCAATGCTTGCATATTCATGTCCTTCTCTTCTTCTTCTTCTTCCCTTCTCATCTGCCCAAGTATTTGCTCTTTTTTGAGTGTCCATCGATAGACAAAGGAATGAGTAGAGACGTAGACCACAAATGGAATCCACAATACGAACATCATTACTTCTTCTTGAAGGGATGATTGCACACGGCGATTCACACTACACTCAGAGAGTGCATTAGGAAAAGGCGCAGTACGCCGACGATTGACGGTGGCAGTTCCCAGACCTACCGTACTTTCGGTGCGGCGGTCAGTTCGCGGGGCGCAGGCATGATTCTCACGGGGGCAGCTCCCTCAGCCTCATTATTCTCCTATTATCGGCGCGACCACTTCCCCTATAGCGCAGTCGGTAGCGAGCTGCGATGTACACCCGAGAGGTCAATGGTTCGATCCCCCGCTCGGTCTGTTTGGCCGAGTGGTGTGCAGAGTGCATGTACACCAATGTACCCCTTGAATCGTCGTGTGCAGTTCGTCCTTTACTGACCGTACTTGTAATCTGTTTTTCCCTCCTTCATCTCTTGACCCCTCCATCCTTTTTTGCCACAGTGTCCTCATGTTCCGCAACAGTGATCCATCCAATTTGGCGCAGGATTGAGGTGTCAACGACGGTCATTCCCATTATCGCCTCACACTCTTTTCTTTATTGTGGAGGATAACAGTATGACTGAATGAATGAGGAATGGAGTCCATTCACCTCCCTGATTGACCTTCTACCATAATCCCAAAATGAGCACTATTCGAGTGCGAGAACGCTCATTGCAACAATGCACAAGTTCTGAAAGGAGATCTTTTTGTGCACTACTACCTCCTTTTTGAGAGTCACTTTTCATCCTTCCCCCATTTCCATTCTCGTTAGCATTTCGTACATTGTCCACAGTGGCTGATATAAAATGCGCAGCTCACTTTTGTGGTAGGAGACATTCTTTTGTCCACTAGAAACGTATCCCATGGCAGACGGATCCCTCTTTTCAGACTGCAACAATGGCCTATCCAGGACCAGTGATTGCCACCGTCAAAAGGAAAGAGATTCTTTCTTCTCAAAGCATATTTACACCAACATCACTGGCACTTGTTCATGTGACAGAATGCCATTCATGGTGTCTTGTTGTCTGCCATTTAGGAATTCCCTCCTTCCCCTTTAGTCCACTCGCAACAGTGTACAGTACACACTTGAGCACCATCTTGTTTATGCTTGCGCAAGCTTTTGGGACACGAGAGAGTACACGAAAGGAAGAGAAGGCAGAGAAGACAGAGAGACGATAGAGTAGAGAGATTGTAGAGAGATAGAGAAAGAGAGGGATGGACTATATCACTGTTTCAAGTAATCCTCTTCCTTATACTTTCGGATATTCCCGATTGAGTATATTATCAGGAATAGCTTCTTTTGATCCATTCTTTCTTCTCATAATGAATTCCTATAAGTAAAAATCAATTGTTTCCTGGGACCATTTCGTCCAGGACTGAAATCAGATTCTGCACTTTAGTCTCTGGTTCTAAGCAGAAGTTGCGACGAATGCTGCTGTCTATTTTTCAGGGGCTAATCGATGCCATTAATCAGTCGGCTCTCACTTCACAGGCCATTAGAACAGCCGCAGGGGACGGAGAAAAGGCCCTTTGCGAAGCCATTCTGGCAAACCCGCACATCAACTTTCGTCCAATGCGCTAATTTCTCCCAACGTTCATCACCACTCCATGGATCACAAGAAAATCGGACTCGACTTAGCCGTGCCTAGGAGGTTTTATCATACTGGAAATTATTTTCTAGATGTTGGTTCAGATATACTCCAATAAAAAATTATGATCATATGAATGTAAAGTTTTAACCTATATAATTCTCATGACTCATGATATTTCAATTCCTTATCTGTACTCTTTCCCATATTGGCAGAATCGCCCATTCTCTCATCTCACCGCCTATTTTGCCTCGAGGCAACATTTCTTATGAGAGGGGCCCATTATGATGGGGTTATCTTGATTCGATGTCTCTCATGAACTCATCTCACTAATTAACCTTCTTCCTTTGGTCTCTCGCCTCAATGAGTCTTGTCAGCTGCCACTCTTCAATATGTTATGATTCCCTGATTTGAATAGAAGGCTTTACGTTTTCTTGTTCGCTTATGATTTACAGCATCTTCATGTGCTCTTCGGACATTGTTGGTTGTTATTGTGTGATGAGACAGAGGCACACAGATGCATCTCTCTCAGTTGTAAATGGCCTCACAGATGTGACAACTTACACGAACACTTCCTCTTTTGTCTACTTTCACCAATTTCCTCTTTCTTTTCTTCGCTCTCTCGCCTACCGTATCCTTGTCTGAGTCTCCTCTTGTCACTATCTATCTGATGGGTCAGACGCGGTCAGTCGGCAAGTTTCCAGAAACAGATGTCTGCTACATGGCAATAAATCGCGACGCCCTTTGGATGAGAACAAAGTGCTAAAATGCGAGTAAACGGTTTAATTTTACGACCGTTTTATAGGGGATAAGAGGATAGGACTGTGCTGAAACCATCTGGGCATCAATGAAAGGAAGATGGACCGACATTGAGAAGTGAAATCGTATACATTTGGTTGATATTCATAACTACGTATAGTTTGCCTAATGTAGAGTGACAGTTATACTGTCCTTCTCATTTCTCCTCTCATTCTCTTCTCTGTAACAGATCACAATCAGCTACACTGAATCCCCCTTGGGAATGCTCCTCCCAAGATCATAACCATTTCAAACGATGTCCAAGGAAAAGCTGGGACATCCAGTCGGCCGACCTTTGCGATTACAATCACTGCTTCTCTTCTCATCCTTACTTTCTCCTGAAACATAACTCGGCTGGGTTTAGCGTCAGTTTCTCTTCTCGTTCTTGAGCTATCTTTTGGGGCCATCGAAAAGACAGTCGAGAATGTAAGGGAGGAGGCAAAAAGCATCCACCGTCCATACAGGATTCACTCTTCATTCATGTTACAGGAATTTACCTTTTTACTTGAGATTCTTTAGTAGAAAATATAGCTGGATCCGTGCAAAACATGAAGTTTATGCAAATTGGATATTTTTTATGAAATGGCTGAGTTCACTACTTCTTACAAAAGACACTTGCGACAGTATTGGCTGTAATGGTCCCATGACAGGACTAAATCATTCCATGGTCACCTTGATCATCATGGTTATCTTGCCTGCCTGCACTCAATGGTTAGGCAACGATGAAGTATTTATGTCCGCCACTACCGCCCTTCCATCCAATGTCTCTTCCATACTCCCTTGTCCATATCTGAACATGTCTAATCCCCATATTTAGGATCTTTCGCAATATCTGATTGATTGGAAGAGAAATGATGATCATAAAATCACCATAAAGTTACGCTTGCCTTGAGTTTTAGTGCGCGAGATAAGGAATGGAGGATGGATGCATCAACAAGTCTCACTCTACCATTCTATCTTGTCTCCTTCTTACTCTTTGATGATCAACACAACTTTGTATAGCATCTTTTGTTTGTAACTGCTCGTCCACTAATTCTACCGGCTTCGTCTGTCCACCAATGACCAGGTTGTGTCCTATTTATTAATGCATCACATAATTGCTGGAACAATGCGGACACGTCTAATCAACACACTCTCTCCGCTTCATGGGCGTATGAACAAAAGCTGTAGCTTTTGTGCCACCAGTAGCTATAGGCTATAGTATATTATTATTGATAGTTGCATATGAAAATCAACTGGGTAAAATATTTTTGAAACACGGTATGGTGAATTTATTGAAGTGGAATTATTGTTTATTTTATGGTCCATGTGCAATTGTAAAATTGCAAATGATAATCGATAATGTTGAATTCGCGCATCCGGGTGTGGTTTCATACGCTTCATGATTCTCCGAAAAATATTGATTTTTCGTCTCTAATCTTCTTCAAGCTTGTTTGAACTTGTTCCTTGCATACTGCTTGATGCACGGCTCTTCTCTGTTTCATGATCTCGGCGTTCAGATCATTTCCTGTATCTTGCGCAAACGTTATTCCCGATACTGGCTTAAAGGATCCCTCGACCGAATATTCAACTCTTCTAAACTGAAAGCGCAGTTCGATGGGGCTCGTGTTAATGTGTTGTTCTGCCAAAGGAATTTGAATTTAAAAAATTCTACGAGGCAGGGGAGCGTAAGAAAGACTCATTGCATATCAGGCAACTTGCGCGAATTCAAATGACTATTTTTAAACGTTTTATACTTTTTTGCCTGGAAAATGAACTGTTGCAGACTATATGTGCTATTTGAAAGAGCCTTCGGTGCAGTGTTCGTATGCCAAAGGAAAAG
>JACMIF010000794.1:0-26632 GCA_014805445.1 Diplogasteroides magnus
AATTGGCATAACTCCAGAAAGTAGATGCGCGCTGTCCGACATAATTTGTGTCAGAATGACATGCCTGCCTACTATACATAACCACACACATTGGAATTGTGGAACTTCTCTAAGTAAAGATAGATGTGTTTTTGAAAAGTGGTCAAGACTTTCTCCCCAACCTAATACATGACGCCGCATGTTTCGCTGTTGGAAGTTCAGTTTCCCTCGCCGTTATTTTATTTCTGGTCTAACGCCCATGGAAATAATATTCACGTATTTGATCCATTGCTTAATTTTACGCATTTCATTTTTCGGATGAAATTAGTGGAAAAAAATTCGGATGAAATTGGTGGACGTTCCTCGTGTACTAAACAGTAATCATCCGGAAGCCGTCGAATTCGCTCTTGAACAGTTAGCTTCTGAGCTGGACAGCGCAGCATCAACGAAGTCCAAGGAATTCAGCCTATCTGTTCAACTACAACACACTCAAGCACAGAACAGTGCAACAACCGCAGCAACAACAGCACTTCAGAATGCCCCACCTCCAGCTGTACCTGTTTTTACTTCTTCACTTGGACAGATGAATTCGGTCACTGTTCCGATCATCACTGCGAAACCGCTCCCTTCATTCAATGGCACAGCATGGCAATGGCCTACCTTCTGGAAGGAATTCGAAGCGGAGGTGCACAACATTACCACAATCTCGGACCTCCAGAAGTTCACCTATCTGAAACAATGCATCACAGGAGAAGGAACAGCAGCGATCGCCTGGCTTCAAGTTTCTTCTGACAATTATCCTGCAGCAATCAAGATTCTCAAGGCCCGTTTCGATCACACTATGCAAGCAGTGACTGAGCTCACGCTAGTACATCTCACTGGCCAAATCTCGTTCTTCCTCGCACGTAGATCAGCTCAAGATGCTACAGTACATCAGGCCCTATATTCTTCAGCTTCACGCAGTAGATCAGCACACTGACTCATCTACAATGCTGCTTCTTCTTCTGTCAAAGTTTGGATCGGATATTCAAGAGCGATTCCTCGGCTTCGCTGACGGCAAGAAGAAGACCACAGAAGAGTTGCTCGATTTCGTCGAGAAGTACCTGCTGAAGAAGGTCACGGTACAACAGACACAGGAGATGATTCCGTCCCTATATTCTTCTACTTCTTCTTCTCAGCGTCGCAAGGGTTTCACACAACAGGAGGACAACTTCACTTGACGTTCTACCAATCGAAATCACCTATCAGGACATCAACAACACTCCGGTCAAGGTCCTACCTGTGTTTTCTGCAGCAGTCATCCGTTTTCATCGGACTGTCAAGCTGTCACATCTATCGACCAACGCAAGAAGATCATCATTGATCAACATCTTTGTTTCAAGTGCCTTCGCTCTGGTCACACGGCCATGGAGTGCCAATCCAGGTGCAAGAACTGCAAAGGGCTTCATCACGTTTCAATTTGCGATGGCAACAACCACGGAGGTGCAGCTCCGTCTGGAAACAACACACCACCTATTTTCAATAACAAGCAACCTCATCATCAGAAGCAGGGATTCCACGCCGCAACCATGGAAAGTTGTGGACGCACCGTGCGACTATGGACCGGTACCTGTCTTGTCAAGAACAAGGACACGAAAATCATACAAGAGGTTCGACTTCATGCTCGATTCCGGAGCACAACCGACAGTCATCTCCACCTATCTTGCAACACAACTCAATCTTCCAGTCGTTGACAAGAAATTCGTCCAGATCAAGGGACCGAGAGGCGTCAACGTTCAGTCCAAAATGTTCAACCTTCACGAGTGACAGCTCAAGACCACCACAGGATGGACATCATTCACAGGACTCGCGATGGACGATACCATCATTGGCTCTGCCCCATGCCCTCCCCTCTCGAAGGCCGACACTGATTTCCTCGCTGACAAGGACATCCACGACTCTGGCCTAAAGAGTTTCACTTCTTCCATCATTTTCTCCTATTTTATCGTCGTTACGGTCCCCATACTTCATGAATTTCTATAATTCTTTCTTCATTTCGTCCCTAGTTGTACTACCTTCGTCATATTTCGTCGCGAATTAATTATATGGCTTCTTCTTTGGTTTAATTACCCAAGTTTGAGGGAGCCACCCCGACTTGGACGTTACTCCTATCTGCCTCTTCCGAGCCACCGTCGACTGCGATCGACCGGAGCACCAGGACACACACAGGCTTTCTTCACCTATTTTTCATAATTTAGTCTCTTTTGCCTATCTTTTTCCAATCACAATTTCTCAATAACTTTTGCCAAATATAAATTTTATCTTTCTTTTAAATACCTGTTTGCTGTGTGAATACAAGGGATACAGGGGAATTGAGCCTATATTCACCACTTTACCACCTTTTGCATTCCCTTACACACAAATCAAAACAAGATGATTTCAGAGGACAGGCATTTGGTGCCCGTTGAGAGAATATCGCTGCCTTCGATGATGTCTCCTATAACCCAGGCGGGATGAGTGGGAAGATAGTTCAAGTAGATGAACCAGTCTGAAGTCAATCGAGCATCAATAACCAATAATTCTCGAAATTTCTTCATAACTAGTAGCGTTACTAGTGGTATTAACTAGGGATTCTAAAACGGTAAATTAGTCGTCATTCTTTTCCGGAGCGCGGTTGTCTCACTCCATGATAGCGACCGCGCGGCGGAGACGAAAAGTTTTCGAACTCCTGGTATTAACATTCTGTTCTTAATTTATTTATCGTAAATCACATTGCATAAAGGACAAACAATTAACCAGAGTTAGATTGTTGCTGTAGCTGAAATTCAAAGAAAACTCACGTCCACTGTATTTGTTGTTGTGGAGTACGAAAAGTCCATCCCCTCCGTTCCTGAGCACCATTTCATTAGGATCAACAGATGGCACAGATGGAAACACCATGCAGAGAATTCCAAAGATATTTCGCCTCTGCAAAGGAACACAAATTTTAGTTTTAAGAAAAAAAAGTGACATATAAAGCCGGAATGCTCACAACTAATCACTCGAACAAACTAACCAAGCGAACATTTCCACTTCTGATAAGTTTAATGACGGCCGCGGAGGCAGTAGGAAAACGAGCGGAATCAATTGCTGCCACAATGCGACCCTCTGCGAAAGTGAAGGCTGCCTAAAAATGATATACAGAATGAGCGCTAGAGACCGTGAATTGACTCCGATATTGACTCTTGCATACGGCAACATGTTTCGGTTTGAACTCAAAAACTTCTAGCGCGTAAAGCATACATTTCGTACGCATTTGTAACTTCGCATCTTTCCTGAGCTTTCCGAGATGCTGATTTCCATATTGGTAAACACAATCAAATGTGCGCTTTCGAACTAGAAAGGTCTCATCCAAATATTCCGTTGCCCTCGGTTGGAAGTTACATATTTAGCCATGAGATGAGGTGACGCCCAAGTTTATCGATTTTTATAAACAGGTTACAGGTGTTCGGACAAGCTGTTTTCAATATTAATATACGTATTCGGGTATGGGCTTTCGAACTGCCAGAGTGTCATCCAAATATTCCGTTGCGCTCGGTTGAAAATAGCAAATTTGGCGCTGAAATGAGGCGGCACTCACGTTTATCGATTTCTCTAAACATGTTGCAAGTGTTCCGAGATGCTGATTTCGATGTTCGTAGACGTATTCGAATGCGCTCTTTCGAACTGCTAGGGTGTCAACCAAATATTCTGTTGCGCACGATTGGGAATTGCATTTTAAGCGGGATAGTGCTGTGGCTCTCAAGTCTATTATTTTTTTTCTAAACATGTTGCAGATGTTCCGAGATGCTGATTTTGATGTTTACATATGTAATCGAGTGTGCTCTTTCGATCCGAGTAGGTCTCATCCAAATACTCCGTTGCGCGTGGTTGAAAAATGCATATTCAGCAAGTAAGCGGGGCGACGTACAAGTTTATCGTAACATGTCTATTTCTTAACATGTCTCGGATCATCCGACAAGCTGATTTCTAAGGTAGTATACGAATTCGAGAGTGCTTTTTCGAACTGCGAGGGTTAAATCCAAATATTTCGCTGCGCTCGGTTGGAAATTGCATTATGTAATTGCGAAATTGCATTGAACTCGAGCAGTATTGCAAACTGATGGATTACTGTAGGTTGAATTTTCATGGCATTTTTTCAAGCGTTTTTTCGGGCGCTAGGAATGAATTTTGTTATATTATTTCCTCATAATTCGAATAAGCGCCATCGAAATATGGTGAAATGTCTTGGTTTCAGAATTTTTTAAACCTCCTTTCAGAAGTCATTGTGGTCTCTACATTAAATTGTTCTATGATACATGTAAACAAGTATACCTTAAACAGGTCGCGCTTGTGATCCCCCAGAATCTTAGCCATATTCGACAGCTTAGAAAGCTTGATGTTCATGTGCTGCAAATTTAGTTAAGTGTAGGTGGTGAATGTTTTCAATTAATTAATTTTAAATATTAAAACAGCATAATATTATTCAAATTCGCAGTCCTGAAACTGAAAGCGCCATTCCACATTGAGCTGTGATGTATTGGGATCACGGCATTTCCGCACACATCACTTCCGCACAACGCTGTTCCGAGCCGGGTGAATTTCCAGCATAAACAAAGCGCAGGGATTCGTGATCCTCTCGATGAGTTGAGCAACTTTGCTGTTGACGTCAAATCATGAAACTCGAAACTGGCAGAGTTATAGCCCTGTGCGGAAATGATGTGAGCGGAAGTGATTTGTGCGGAAATGAAGTTGTGCGGAAGTGATTTTATGCGGAAATGAAGTTGTGCGGAAGTGAAGTGTGTGGAAATGATGTTTTTCACTGTGTGCGGAAGTGCCGTGATCCCGATGTATTATATGTAGCAGACCGTACAGTAATAAAATAGTGACATAATTTTTTTAAATACGTGTA
The DNA here is from genome assembly GCA_014805445.1 of Diplogasteroides magnus. Taxonomy (NCBI): domain Eukaryota; kingdom Metazoa; phylum Nematoda; class Chromadorea; order Rhabditida; family Diplogasteroididae; genus Diplogasteroides; species Diplogasteroides magnus. The sequence continues at coordinate 4,889 of JACMIF010000794.1, forward strand.
TATTTGAACAACGTTTTTTTTCTTTCTTCGAACGTTTGTTGTATTAGCCGATGCATATATAAAGACATGTATCCATGAAAATTTTACTGTGGAAAGAAAAATTAATAATGAAAATGGAACCTTTACGACTGCAAGACAAATGTCCAGGGTGTCTGGAGTGGTAACTTTACATAACGCGTTGTAGATAGCCACTGGAGATGAGAATGAGCTCAGAACTTGCTCCTAAAACAGTACTTCCAAGATTGAATTTAAAAGTTTAGTAAAACCCACATAGCCATTATTTTTATTCTAGCAACATATAAAAATAAGCAGATGGCTGTATGAGCAAATTTAATAAATTGAAATTCAACTGCTCTAACAGCAAAAAATCAATAAGAACTAACAAGAAGTTTTTCATCTTTGCATAGATCATATAAAAGCAGCACATTTGGAAGAGAAGCTTCTTCCTAAATTTTAGAATAAATAAAATGTGACAAACAATAAAAAAATAGCAATGAAGCTCAGATAAATCCAGCGTCAACAAATGGTCAACGCACTTCTTCACTACATTCAGCACTTGAAAGCGATCGGCAATATCGACCAGTTGCAATAGATCTTTCACTGAATATTTCATAATTGATCACATTAAATTTGAAATCAGATAAAACCTATAACATCCTTGTACGAATCATTGACCAAACATTCAAGCAAAGACTTGAATCCCTTAGCGGATACATCCATCAACTCCACTACCTGAAGACATAAACAGTGTTAACAGTGACATAAACATCAACTCATTGAATCGTTCTGCCTACCCTAATAAACACATTAAACAGAGAGTTTGCTGTACAATGAAATCATAAAGCAATGATTTTTTTTACATTTTATCATTCAATGTTTTCAATGAAATGGGGATCATTTGCACAGCTAGTCCACTTAACAGTTACTTCAGCACGAAGAAATACATTCTCATTGCTATAAGAACAACTTCCCATCAAAAGGGCAAGTATCACTCACTGCAGTGCACGTACAAGAATGTAGAATGTGTCCCTTTCCATCTCAATTTGAAGCGATCGGAAGAAGATATTTATCCGTATTTTATTACTAACTTACATGCTATGCGAAGCTTTCGTGTTAACATGAATGAATCCTTCTATATTTGGCATATCGAATGAGTAATGACGAGTAGCCTTAAAGCTATCGTTATTGATGAAAGAGAAGACAAGAGGCCTCTTCGTTTTGAATTGTTTGCAGGACAAAAATTTTTGATTTGATAACTAACAAATTAAAATACACCCGAAAGATTGAATGAACGCTTCCCACCATGTTCTGTTCGTCCTCTTCCCTCTCTTCTTCTTTTTCTTCATTTTCCATATACTCGCATGAAATTCTCACATCGATAATAGCTATTAAGTTTTCCTATGCAAATATAACGAATATGTGAACAACAAAATAGATTCGTAACTGGTAACTTACAAGCGATACGAAGCTTTTGTGCTAATTCGAATGAATCCTTCCATATTAGGTATATAAAATGAGTGACGACGAGTTGCCTCAAATTATCGCTGTTGAAAAGGGTAAAGAAATAAGATTCGCAATACTGAAGAAGGATCCCATAAACCACGTCCACAAAAATTGAATAGCACCAACAAAATAATTTCGCTCTGATGATTGCGAAATTACAATGCATTAGAAATATCTAGTAAACGCTCAGTATGCTTGCCATGGACTGTTCGTCCATTTCCTTCTTGTACACTCTATCATTCGACGATGAAGATGAGATTGGAAGTGCCATTCTGTACAAGGAGTCAGATAAGGTAAATATTCATGCAAGAACATTGGTCGAATATGGCGGTTACCAATAAAAATCAACACCTGCAACACAACAATCATCTCCAGAGAAAGATATATCATTCAGTGCTCTTAACACATGAATAGCTCGCAAATTACAGGCTGTGTAAAATCTCTTTATGAAATTATCACGAAGCAATGTACAGATTATAACCAGAATTCAATGTACAAAATTAAATGTATGCGACATGAATAAATCGATCAATGCTCCGAAAACGATGAATAAAACGAGAAAAATTTAACTAGAAGATTGCCATATGTACAGGTATTACTGTATTGCAGCTATAGAAAATTGAATTCGATATAAGAAAACGATCTAGGTGATTTCAGTGGAAAAACGTAAGAAGCATGAACAATGTCTCTCAATATGCATATAACATGTCAAGAGGTTAGTGTACTGTAGCTAAACAACATCGAATCCTCTACAAGAAAACGATCTAGATGATTTCAGAGGAAAGATATGTGGTGCATATTGAGAGAATATCGCGGCCTTCGACGATGTCTCCAATAACCCATGTAGATAATCCTTGCGAGGGACGACTGCAGAAGTAGATGTACTGTTATAATAGTAGAATATAATAGGAATATAACCCCAGTAATTGACTTTGTAGAAAGCAGTTACTTCCCTTTTATTTGAGAGGACTTTGTCCTACCGACATGACCCACCGAACGGTATACGGTAGCGATATTTATTTATTCTCGCGTCTCGTATGGAATCAGGCTAATCTTACTGTAGCCACGTTTATTTTCGTATTTTCGTTTCTCGTGTGCCCATTTTCACCCGTTTATTACTGTGTTTTGTCTTCAATCTCATAAACTTGTGTTGCTAAGCGCCGGGTTATCCACCGGGGGGCCATTTTATTCATTGACCGATTGAACAGGGGACTAGACCCCTACGATTACAGTACCACTCTGAACTCAATCAATAACGAATAATAAGTAATAATCGCAATCTTACAAATTCTTCCTGTGACGTGACTTGTGCAATCAATGCATGATCTAGATAAAGTTTTTTCTTCAATTTATCGCAAAAATTACATTATTGATAAAATTAACAAGAAAAATAATATTGTTGGGGTTGTAATTCCAAGTAAACAGAAAACCCACTTCCAGTGTTTTGGTTGTTCTCCAATACGAGTAGTCCTTCATCACTTTCCCTGTAGTTCATTTCACGAGAATCGACAAAAGGAGCAGAAGAGAAGAACACGAACAGCACTTTGACCGCACTTCGCGCCTACAAAGGAATACAAAAATTTATGTTTTTAAAGAAAAAAATTACAGTATGACCGTGGTCGTCCATTCACATTAGCTCAGTGAAATCTTGGCCACTGTGCTTTCGTTTGGCCAGTGATTTATCAGCGGCCAATCACTGGCCAAATGAGTTGGCAATTTTTCAAAAAAAAACGATCGAATTCAGCGGCCGGCCACTGGCCCAAAATGTGATTTATCATCAGTTGCATGACGGCCGCGGATGCAGTGGGAAAACGAGCGGAATTGATCGTTGCCACAATACGACCCTCGGGGAAGGTGAAGACTGCCTAAAATATATAGGTTGAGAGGCTTTAGTCCACTTGATTTCCTGAACATCTGAGTGATTGTTCCAAAATCCAAGGAATCGAAACTACTAATATTAGTTCGACATGGGCTTAATATTTCCATTTAAGTAACAACAAACCTTGAACTGACCGCACTTGTGATCCTCCAGAGTGTTAGTCAAATTCAAGTTTTGCAGCTTGCAACGAGCCATGCACTGCAAATATTGTGTAGCTACAAGGCAGTAAATATTTTCAATTAATTTAATTTATTTTCTGTACACTGGTGTCAATACAATATAAACAGTTCTTCACATTTGATTATTGTGAACATATTTTTAAAATAATTTAATCCAACGGTCGATAAGATTCTTATATTATAAACTAAAAATGTAAACCTGCATAATAGCAACGGAAGTATCTGCTGATATTCGATTTGCAACTTGACGGAACGCCTCGCTGATCGAAAGTGGGTAAGTGAATGAACTCAGAATGTGTTCCTAAATGCGATCTTCATGGAGATGTCCGATTATACTATATCTAGCACATTGATTAATTAATAACATTTTGCAGTTTACATTGCCCAATTTATATCAAAAATAACTTAGTGGACTCGAATAATTTTAGAAATCTAATCACAGAAATTGAATTATATGCTTCAATCTCACACGGAGCTCTTCATTTCTGCATTGATCCGATAGAAGCAACATTTGAGGAAGAAAATTTTCATCCTGTAATTTAGCGAACAAATGAAGAAAATGCAGTGGTATAAAATTAGAACTAACCTCAGATAAATCCCTTGTCAATAAGTGATCTACACACTTCTTCACAACATTCAACACTTGAAATCGATTTGCTATATCAAGCAGTTCCATCAGATCTTCGACTACAATAATACAATACAATAATTTATCTGTGTCAGAGCAAACGCAGTCACATACTGTCCGTAACATTTCTTCTCTGTAGTAAAGAAATGTTACGGATATGCTATGAAAAAAATTTCTATTCCTCTACATGATATTGTACAAAAAAGCTTTAAAAATGAGAGCCTACCTGTATCATTCTTGTATGAATCAGTTACTAAGCTATCAATGAGCGATATGAATGTATTGGCAGATATTTCATTTAATTCCACAACCTGAAAGGAGTCTGCGACATACAAAGCACAAATGCATATTCACCTCCTCGTTTCGTTCCTTGAAGTCTCCAAAGAAAAGAATAGAAAAGAACTCAGAATGAGCAGCCAACAACTAAATATTTTATTCCGAAAATTCAAAAAGCGGAAGATACCTCTTTGATCACTCTATTAACTTTTCCTTCCACCACCACTTTTCCACTCAGAATAGGAAGAGGAATACAACTGAAACTGAAAATAATCATTCTAAATAACCATGGATAATAGCGTTCAACCTCTTTTCTTGTTCCTCATACTCGCGTGAAACTCTGATATGGAAAAGAGCGATTGTGCTATCCTGAAAACATATTTCTGAGAAATGAAAAGGAAAACAATGCATTGAAACCTGCACGATTGCATTTTCAAAGAGTGGGAGAAATGCATCCAGACGCAATTTCCACTTCGCATTCTTACTGTAATTCAATGAGTGGCTCTTAGTGAAGATCATCGTCTAAACATTTTCACGTCTTGTTTGACTACTTGGAAAAGCATACCTGGGGTCTGTTAACAGAACAAGTCCACATAACAGTTACTTCAGCACGAAGAGATACATCCTTATCACTGTAAGTGCAACTTTTAATGTCACAAGATGTCAATAGCACTCACTCCAGTGAACGAACGAGAATGTGGTATGGCTTGTCCTTCGCCATCACAGTTTCTATGGAACTGAAAAGAAAAACATAGGAATATTTCGAGACAAAAATTTCATGCGAAAGTTTGCATACGACAACTTTTATTGCTCAACTTACGCATTGTGCGATGCCTCAGTATTCACTCGGATGACTTTCTTGTCATTCGGCATTCCAAAAAAGAGGCGACGGGTAACCTCAAGGTGTGCACTGTTGGATTCGATTTTATAAATCAGGTCTCAAAAACATAATAAAGGTTAGAACCAGGCTCATCCTTTGCGTGACTACAACAATCAACTTGTTTATAAACTACATAAAAAGTATCTCGCACACTCAGACAAATAAGCTAAACCATAAATTGCCAACCATGGACTGTTCGCCCTTTTCCTCCACGTGCATTCCATCATTCGACGACACACCCTGCACATTATCCATGGACGAATTCTGAAACGAAAATATCATGCCAGTTTCGTAATATTTCCCTTTCTCCCTTCAAAGTAATTTACGTGTGATGTCACATCATTAGTGATGTAAGATAAATAAACAAAAAATGATCCCCAACACTCACCTGATTCGTCTCGCCGCTGTTCTCATTGTGTGTCGTAGTCGACTCCATTGGACGTTCCTCACTCATTTCAACGATGGTTAAATGCACTACAAAATATTTGTGCGATCAATGACAAAAGCTCGCATAAACAAAAGAACAAATCATGAATAGAACAATGAGCTTTTAGCACAAAGAGAGCAGACTAATTTCTCGTTTGATTTGGCCAGAGATGCAGGGGAAAACGAAGCCGGCTATTAATCCCGACCAAGAAAATGATAAACCAAGCTACTGGAAAATAGCAAGCGCGCCCTCTCTCTCACTCTCCCTCCTCGTTTCTGTCATTTTTTCTGGTCGTCAGGCCGAGAGAGTACTCTATCTTCTCATGGAAAGGGTGTGTTTTCTCCTCCCTTTCCATGAGAAGACATTCTTCAGATGGAGTGCCACATAATATAATCTGAAGTAGTTTCCGCGAACGTTCACATGGCGAAGGGAATTAGACGAGAGAAAAATGAACTTTTGCTTGCTTTCCGTTCCCAACTGCTGAGTGAGAGGGAAAGGGCAGTGAGGGGAGAATAAAGTACGAATGAGAGAACACGAGTGAATAGATGGTCCGAGAAGAGAGAGGACGCGCGAGTAGAGCGGACGATTGATTTCCAATGGTAGAACAAGCTAGCGCAAATAAAAGAGATGTAAGATATCATAGCAAATTCTGTCAGCAATGGGTGGCAAATTATGGAAGGCCAAAGCGTTGAAATAAGAACTCATAATAGATTATGAGTAAGGGAACGCGCGTGAATAAAAGACCAGGGGGAATGAGGGTGCTCGAGTAGAGAGCGACCGATTGATTTACAATGGTATCACAGTACTCAGCGATCATGAATAGAACAATGAATTTTAGTAGCAAAGAGCAGATATGGCAATAGGTGCAGGGGAAAACATAGACTGAATGAATGACTCCCTCCCAAATAAGCAGTTGGTAGATCAAGTTACGTTTTCCCGCCAAAATAGAGCGCGCGTAATCTCTCTCGCTCTCCCTCTCCGTCTCTGCTATTATTCTCTCGTCATCTGGCGCTCTCGCTTTCTCTCTTTCCTCGGGAGAGGTGCGTTTTCTCATAATCCCGCAAATGGCATACCTCTCTGGCTTCATCTTACCTCCTGTTATGCAATTACTCAAATATTCCGCTCTAACATCCTCTTGAAAAAATGGGCAAAAAAGAAGTAACGAGTAGATGAACAATGACCAGTGCTATGCACATAACGACCAACACTGTAATCACAGGCAAGCGAGCCTATGCCGCACAGTTCAGCAGCATCTTTATTAGGGTAAGGACTGGAGGCAGAAGAGCATTTCTCATTCGTCTAATTTCCTCGGAACTGTCGTTTCCCTCATATCATTTACAACCATTCCGAGAGAATTAGACGAATGAGAATCTACTTTGTCTTTATGAAATGAGCTCATTCAAAATATACGAAATGTACATACAACAACATCCGTACAATTGAATCCTCTCGAAACCACGACGTTCAAGAGATGAAATGAAAATGTGGAAAAAGTAAATCAAGTAGTTGATTGCGAATTAACGCGTAGCTGGATATCCTCGAGATCTGGGAGTAACATATTTATCAAAGTCAAATGGACGGCAAATCGTGAATATATATCAAAGTGAAATTCAAAGAGGAACATAAAGAACAAGAAGATCCTGAGCGTAAAGTGAAATTGCAACGACAATTGAGCTATGAAAATTTGCTAACGAATTATTAGGGAAACTCATCGAATTAAATCACCTGATTTATTGGCTGGTGATTTAGTACTATCAGTCTTAGGACTACGGCAAAGAATAAATTGCTTTTGAAGATAATACTAATCACCGTACTCCACGAAGATTCTACTTCCTGGATCTCTTGGGAGCGGAGGGCCCAGGCTCGTCAGGATCATCTGGTTTCTCAATCTTCATTTCATTGTCCGCAACCATCGCAGATCGGGCCATCAGGGAAGAGGGCGACCTTGACTCCGTTTCTGCAATAGTGGCTCAACTGAAGAGGCGTAAAATCTCTGGAACTGCTCGATATATAGAATTACGGCCGAAACACCGAGCGTTGTTTTCTAGTAGATTTTCATTGTTACACTAGGTACGAACAGAAATATGCATCCCTTCCAAAAAGCCCAAAATCAGTCACAACGCACTGTGCAGTGACAAATGATCTCCTTTTCTAGAGTTTAAACAACGGATCACTCAGTTTTTGAGTCTGTCATGTTTAAAGAAACCATAAAGTGGCTTAAAGTGAGTGACCTTTTCGAACAGCCCTTTGGAACTATTTTTTGCTATAAACACAATTATACAAAAGTTTCAAAATGGTCAATAACAAAATGGCCGTTCCAAGATGTCATGTTCCCTTGCGAAATATGGTATACCTTCAGTTGCTCCGTGATCGTCGAAGAGCATCGTTGGTCCATCGTCATCACGGGATGTTCGGACCGAGGGATGACTGAACTGGATGAGATCAGCCATTTGCGTGCGACTATCCGTTGACTGATGACTGATGATGTTGCTAAATGAATGATCTTTGTAGTTGGTAGCATGAAGTTTGGTCTCAAATAATCGCGAAACAAGGAATCTGGTCATACATGGGCAGGGTTCGTGCCAAACGTACACTTGCAGGGTGATCATAGTCATTTGCAGAGTGGCCACTAGTGTGGGTTGTCCATGTAATTCTAACCACCCCAATCTCTTCCGAGCGGTCGTCTCGCAAACTCATATACAGTCGCTCTGAAGAGAATGGGGAAGTTTGAATTGCGTGGACTACCCACATTAGTGATCACAATGAATATTTGCTCATCAATTCTAGTGCAAAAAATGAAAATTTTCGCCCTACAGCGTGGTCCCAGTGATTTTTGCAGGGTGGTATCGTGATTTTGTCAAGCTCGTGCCCATGTAAGAAGCTAACAGACCCGTCACTGTCCTTGATCGGGTAGATGACCTGAATACTCGTACGCGCACTGCCGTCGGAACCGCAGCTCTCGAGCAACTTGTAGGGCTGAAAGCATATCCACTGGATTTGTTGACCCTGACCGTGACGCATGATTTCAAGCCCTGCGATTCGACCGAGACGAAAGTTCCCACTTTTGCGGCTGAATAACCAACCTTGATCCGAGTCTTCGAGATCGGAATTGCAACTGAAATCTTTCCCGTCTGAATTCCCGCCACCGTCTCCTGAGATATCTGCATTGACGGCCTGCCAGTCCGGTTGATTGTGTGTCCTCGAGGAATGACGATGGGGGAATCAGAGGGTTGGGGAGGACGCTCCGATGCTCGATTAAGCAGCAATGGGCGATTTCTACCCCAGCCAGCTGAAACAGAAGCAACCAGCTATTAGATGCAAATAGATTTCGATATTGGCTTGTTATCCATAGTGTTGATGCACAACTTAGTATGAGAAGTTCGAATTCTCGAAGGAAAAATGCTTACGCATTTTCTTTTGCATCGTATTCTCCATGGCGAGTTCATTTTGAGTCTGCTTCACGAGATGGTTTTGCTGTTCCTTGAACTGAAAGTTCGCTCAATTTCTACTTCGCCATATAGATAGATGACAGCCAGATCCTTTGGAACCATAATTAAAGTACGCGACATTTTACAATTTTACTCTGCCTAATGACTGGTGGACGAAAGTTCCAAAATGTCAAGTTCTTAAATGACAGGTCCTTAGTGTCACGTTGTTAGATAGAAAGCCCCTCTCCTCTTCCTCGAGTTAATCCCGTTCCGGTACGGAGATCCAATCTATCTGACACGAGAAACGCGGGAACTAACCTTCAGGATACCCCCTCCCCCTAATAACTGAAAAAGTGTACTCACAGCATCAGCCATCATCGTCACTTCGCGGATGACAAATCGTGTCGAAGGCGTCTCTTCTTCCGGGTCTATATCAGTCTGGGGACGATTGTCGATCACTTCGCTAGGCGCAAACGACATTTGAGTGGAGGTGGAGGGCAGGTCGAAGTCCTTCACGTCTTCCTGAAAGGAGAGTTGGTAGTCACTGGTTTGTTCCAAGTATGGGCGTTTTTCTTTTTTTTCGATTTTTCTAATATTTCCAGCGCTCTGAAAAACTTTCTCATTACTTTTTTCAGCCTTCAAAAAATCAAAACAAATTTCAAACAAATGTGCCGTAAAAATGCTCATTTTTTGGCACATTCTTTGCATTTTGCGCATTCATGCTAGCGAAAAAACATCATTTCCAGCTTTGAATAGTGTTGATTGGATTAAAATCAGACAAATATGAACTTTTTTTTATGGATACAGCACAACTACTTAGCTATACAAGTTCTGATACTGAACCTTTCAGAGGATTGAAAAAAGCGAAAAACTGCATTGGACATCAAGTGACCAAAATCTACCATCCATATAATATTGTAATGGGATGATTTTTCGAATTTTTCTAGTGCGAAATTCGAAAATTTTCGTTGTTTTAAATTGATTTTTCGCCCAGGCCTGTTCAGTTCTCTGCAGTCAATACCCACCAGCACTTCCATGCTCTGCTTCCTTCTGCTTCTGTGAGTACCTTTCTCCACCGGCGGCTTCTGCAATGGGACACTCACTTTTCGTGAGATACGATGACAACCGATTAATAAATGGAACCTCTGGTGAAGCTCGGATTCTAGTATATTGTTGGGAACCGTAGTATACTGTAGGACAACCGTAGGGGTGCAGTAGTAGGATAGTATACTACAGTAATAACCTACATCATCAGCAGAAATAAATAAATTTTCTACAGACTACAAACCTCCTCTTCCACTGGTTCCACCACTTCCTCCTTGACAGGCGATTCAGCCAGACGGAGTGGCGATGGTCTGTTGTAATCAGGCTGCAACTGGGGCATTGTGGGTAGAGGAGGATGAGGAGGAGGAAAGGTAGCAATGGTGATAATCAGAATGCGAAATCTTCATCTTCACAAGTAGATATTTCAATATTCCATGGTTCAACCTATTATTCATCCTCTTCCCCTAATGAAAGCACAGCAGAATGGGGGGGGGGTGAAGGGCAGGAGCGCCTTGCACATCTGCTCCAATGGTGGAATGGGCCGAGCAAATGACGACAGTAATGACGAAACTTTCAATGGTATTTCTCGTCTTTCGTTGAGGATCTGTCAGAATCCCACTCACCCTTGATGCTCCAGTCTGTTTATTCTGCTGAATACCCTCGCTCACGTTCAGCGCCCCATCGGGATACCATATTGGGCCGGGCGTGGGCATGCGTTTGAACACCGTACAGACCTAGAAACGAGATATTTTTTGGGAAAGCAACCAGTTATTGATTCAGGATAATGTAACGATTTGTTGTCACTCCATTTATTACGATTGTGATCAATCCTACAGCGCAACTTAAGAATAAAAACCACCGCCTTAAGAAAAATGAAAACCTGCTTAGGCGCCATGGTCAACTTCCTCAGATTGAAGACCTTCTTAATTCCCCCAATCACTTTGGGTGCCATGATCAGAACTCCGGGCTTGGCGCGCACTGAGATATCGTATGCACGGCGGTCCTACAATGAATTAGTCTTCTTAGTGACTCAAGAAACTGTATCGCCATTCTTGCACCATAACGACTGTAATCAATCAATATCAATAAAACAAATAAATACCAATCATAATAATGTCAACAATCATGATATAATAATGTCAACAATCATCGCAAACAATAAAGGCACGTTAACCTGTTTCTCCTTTTCCGTCATGTAAGCTTCTTCCGGTAGCCTCAGTCCGAGAGAGAACATCCTCTCCATCTTCTCGTAGGTCACTATGCCTCCTTTTTCTTTGCAAACGGATGGCGTGCCGAATCTCTGAAAGGGGTAGATTCAGAGGTACTGCTCATCAGGGACTACTTGTTGAAATTCGTGATAAACGGATCATAAAATTCAAACTTCGGAGAGCGGGGATGAACGAACCTTCTGATACAAATCCTCGAAGTGGTCAAGTGCCGAGTGCACTCTGATAGGGATCTCACTCGAGTCCATCACTCCATCCAGACAAATATTGTAGATCTTCTCCCCATCCATATTCACCATCTCCACCATTTTGGTAGGCGGCTGATGGACCTGGAAGGATACTGTATCTTTTAGGACATGGTACCTATGAGGATAAGGCGATCTGTATAATAAGACTCATTATGGTAAAAAAAGAGCCGGCTCTAGAAATGCCCAACTCCCACTCACCATTTCAAGTCGCAGCGACCTCACATTCGTCTGCATCTCCTTGCCCCAGTTCTGGATCTGAAAGTAGCGGCAGTACGGTATCAATTGATGTTTACTGTAGTCATTGTATTTTCCAATTTGTTGTTGTTTCTGTCCCTTACCTTGTTCAGGATGTCCTTCGTCTCGTAATGTATCACAATGACGGGTTCGAACATCTCGATCTTCGATTGGAAGTCCTTAAAAGGCAGATGCCAATAGTCATCGTTTACATTTAAGGTTCCCTTTTCAGTTTTGTCATATATCTAAAACTCCACGTAGCTGTTGTCTTTTCGAGCGAATGATTAGACAAAAGCAACAAATACCCGTTAAGGGAATACATTATGCGCGACAAAAAGTTCCCTGGTGATGGACAAGTCCGACAAGATTTTCCATATGAATTAGGAAAATATTCCGTTCTATGAAAATACAAGGGTCCTACTTGCTCATGGTAGTTAGACGTACCTCCAACTTGGTCAGTTCCTCGATTGCTGGTTCCGTCAGCGAATACGAGAAGTGGCGGATGAGTTGAGAGACGGACTCCGGCTTGACATGACGTCGGTCTCGGCCTCGCTCGTCCAATTCCAGTCCCTATAATAAGCGCTTGGGTTCATACCAAACAGGTCCCCCCTCAACTCACAATCTTTATCTGTCTCTCCACTCGCAGTAGGTCCCTTTGATGCTTGTTCAGTCGCTCATAGTGGATTCCCGCCTGCTTCTTCACGTATTGCATTGATTCCCAGCAGCGATTGATGGCCTGATACAGCGGTTGACAGAGTATCGATTGATTGAGATTACGGTACTTGCAGTATGATCTGGTTGAAGTGGCACGCGATCTCGTTGTTCGTTCGGTCCACTCTCTCCGCCAGTTCCTCCTGTTTCTGCTGCGTGAATTGGAGCCTGTAAAAAGCTCGCATAATTGTGTGCGCCGCTCCAATGAGATTGGAGATGTTATAAATTCCATATTACGTCCCCTGCCCCCGATTGCCAAACTGACATAGACTTTAGCTTGCCGTTGAGTGAGATTGAGTAGAAGAGTGACTCTTCCAAGTCAAGGTTCGCCTCATCCAGTCGTTTCTTCTCATGTGTTATCCTTGTACAATCGAATCCATGGTCGTAGAACGTGTTATATGAAGTGAGACATTGATCGCACACCATCTAAAAGATCGTTGGCGAATGTGTCGACGGATTCGATTATAAATGGCTCGTACTAAGCACTTGCATACGAATTTTTCACTCCGCCTCGCAAGCGGTGAACGAGAGATAAAAATTGTAAACCTTGTAATCCATTTAAAAGGCCAATTTTGTCATCACAATGCGAATATAAATGCTGTAATGGTCCAAAATCGTCGTAATAGCGTTAAGATACAAGTCGCAGTGGCCTTGAACTGGCTGGCCTCTGATTTCCAATGCGGAACAATTAAGAAAATGCTCTATTTCCACATCTTTTTAATTAGAACTTGTTATTGTTGTCCAAAAGCACACGATAAATTGGGCAATAATCCACGGATATCGTTATGGTCGAAGGTCCCATCTATCTTCCCTCTTTTTTCTACGGAATGAAACCGCGTGATTTTGGGCGATGCAATGCTCTCTATTTTACGTGACGACTACCTTTCCTATAACTGGCTATAAATTGCGTGTTATCATCATTGTATCTATTCAACAGTAATTAAGTAGGTTAATCATACGTATCTTTTTTCCCTCTCCACACACACTCACCTCTCCACACTTGCATCGTCCAACGAGTGGTCTGTATTCGTGGTGCTTGCATCCCAAGAAATGGCGATTGGAATTCACTTCGATCACTTCTACGTCCTGCAAAAACAACCTTTTTTTTAAAAAAACTGAAATCAACTCCCTTTCTCTCCCTTTCAACACCGATTTATCATAATCTCACTCAGAAATCATTGGCGCATCTATGATTGGGTATTCGTTTTTTTGACCTATGTTTTGAAGAATTAAACGAGAAAGTGAAATGCAAGGATTAGTATTAGCGTATATTAATCCTTACATAGCACACTACGCTAAAGTTCACACGATAAGCTCCAAGCGTAAATCAGGTGGCAACAGGAAATGCTTGATCACACAGAAAACTGAAATTGAATTTTTTAAAATGTTCGAAGATTGGGGGTTCCACTGGCGCTGGCTCGACTCCAACAGTCGTGGGTACGGTACAAGAGTACTGTACGTGCCTGACAATAAGTGTACGTGTCTAGATAGTTTCTCGTCTCTCTCACTTTACAGCATCCCTTCGTCCGTCCCGGTCCACTGTCTCGCCCTGCAAGGTCCTACAACCGCGCGTCGAGCCAGTCCATAAAAAAGGAGTCCTGCCCCTCACTGATTCTCAGTACCATTCCTGTCCCAGGCCCTATTCCAAAACCAGATAAATTACCTGGTGCCTTACCCTTGTGTATTGAACCCACAATAACACAACTCCCACAATCTTAGCAATTTGTTCACTCAATTTTAATTTTTGATTTAATCAAGGCATCCTGGAAGAAGCTGGGCGTAGCCCGTTTACAGGAACACATGTATAAGAATAGCCAAATGTTTAGCGAAAATGAGTATGTTGCATCGAAAGGAGTGGAGTGATATGCATATTGTGGAGTTTAGGTCGATTTTAGCGTTTTTGATGGATTCCAGTACGTTACTGTAGGTCACGGTAGTCGAGACATACTTCAATTATCTACCCCTTACCATTTTTACGATTTCATGTTTGGGAAACTCCACGTTGTGGTCTGCCTGGCACTCGTCGCAGATGCTGCGAGAGCAGTTCCTCAAGAAGAGTTCGTTGTGTAATCTGTCCCGTCTATCCCAGCGATCAAATTAGGTAATTATTCCTTGGGTGAAGAACTTACTTGCATCGGAGATTGGGAACGCAGAAGGCCTCGCCTTGGCACAAGCAACTCAGGCACGTCCTGAATACAAATTGACCCCATTTCATCAATCGAGATCAGTTGCATATTAATATTGCTAGAGAAGGTGAGAATCTTCATATTTATGGTTCCGGCCTCTCGGTAACCATGTGTATATCAATAGCAGTAGACAACAAAGGATGGTTTGGGGGGCCATCCTTTATCTTGCCAGAGCGCGACGCTTGCGGCAGGAGAGCACATATATTATGAGTGATCTAGTCAGCTGAGTTCTAATGATATCGGGTCTAGCTGTCTTGGTTCTCTCACTATGTACAATCTTTAGATGATGAATGATCCATCTCATGTTTTTTGGTGGAAGGTATTACCATCCCTACAACGGAATACCATAAAAAGTAATACCTATGCGAATAAATCGTCATTTCTTCGTTCTGCTGCTTTGAACAAACACTACGTCGCGAATGTGCTCAACAACGTATGGGTCAGTTCTTGTCCCAACGATACTGCTCGCGTATATTCTTTTCATTAGCACCAGGGTGTGGAAAGGAAGCAGCAATGCATTTTTCTGTCGTCTTATTCTCTCGGAGCGGTTGTCTTTGTCATGAGATGGACAACAGCTCCGAGGGAATTAGACGACAGAAAAATGCACTTCGGCTTCCTTTCCACACCCTAATTAGCACCATGCCCCTGCAAAAGACTCACTTAGCGTTGGCGTTCCTTTCGTTGGGCAGTAGAATGTCAGTAACGTCAACCCTGCACCCGGGACACCAAAAGTGCGTCTGGACCACGGACATGTAAGGACCTTCCGTCCTCGGAGGCTGACTCTGCGTGCCTGAAAACAGTGCTGTCAATATGCAAGTTTTACCGATATGATATCCGATCCTTCGTAAGCCGCTACCGTAATCCATTCTAGCTCGAAAATGTCGATACCGTAATCTGCCTCGAATAAACTGACGCATGTTTTGAACGCAGGGCTTGCAGATTACGTGGCCGCACGTGAGGAGGTACGCGTCACTGAATCCACGGGCCTTGCGAAGACATCCGGAGAGAGGAGTGTTGCACGACTGAAACGAGACGATAGTGTTATTCAGTAGAGCGTAGAGGGGCTGATGGTTTGATTTCATGGCTGTTCAGTAGGGTTTCGCAAATACTGCCAGCCGTTCATTTCTAGCCGTCTAACTTCTCTACATACATAGCGGTGGTCGCCGCAATGCAGAGAAGAATGATAGGGAATGAAGTAAGACGGATAGAAATTATCGGCTGTTAATAATTCCCCATTTGCGACAGCCTACTAGTCAGACCAATCTCAGCCACTCTATAAAGTGCTGTATCCGGCGACAACTTACATTGCATGAGGCGAAGGGATCTCCATCCATGGGGAATCGTACCCTCTTCTCACAGTGGTCAGCAAGTCCACGAGGACGGAGCATCGAGGGAAACTGCAATGAGAGCATGCATGGTCGTGACAAGAAGAAGAGGTGAGAAGATCGTGACATCATGATACTACCCTGAAAATTAGTGGGACCACCCAGCAGAGCGAAAATTGTCATATTTGCACTAGAATTGGGCAGATTTTCGTTGTGGTTATCACGCAAATGATTTTAAGGGGTAAGAAAGAGAGAGGTTGTAGGATGTGATCACTCACCGCGCTCATCTCCTTGGGAGCAGATTGGATCAGACGAGGAGGTACACTAATCATCGAAACGGCGACCGAAACACTGCACGGACCACTTGTGATTACTGCTGCAGCAAGATACGATTGTTCGTCAGGTGAGTTTTTCGACGGCCACCACAATTATATAAGTACGTATGGCCAAGCTGCCGGTCCGATTTCTCCATCCCCTCTTACAAAACTGTGCTATTTCATCGCTGTCCAATTGGCTGACAGCCTGACAATGTGTGAAAAAGCGATTGACGGTATAAAATTGGAGTACAAATGGCTCGAGGTTTAGTAAACAGGAATCGGATATAAATATAGTTCTCGTTTTTCATGGGGGGCGGTGCCTTTTGGTACCTAAAATTTCCAATTTTTCAGACGACAGATAATTATCCGCGTAATAACGCATAGCTTTATATGAACCATGGTCAATCAATGACAAAGAATAACAAAAAAAATTTATCCGAGCTTATTGAAATATAATAAAATTCGCAAAAGAAAATACGAAGAAGAAAATACGACTGTTAGTGAATATGATTCCTATGAAACGAAAACACCAGACTGTGTAACTGGCCACTTATCGGTACAACGATCACTGTCATCAATTTGAAGTTTCTCACTTCCTTTGATGAGCTTTCCAAAGTAGATTCCATATGTATAACTTTTCTTTGTGATACAAAAATTGCGAGGTGCATAAGTGTATAAAAGGAAGTCTCCATCGTAGGAACTATCACGATCAAATCTATTTGAGCTGTCCCTCCAGTCGCCATTGGTGTGATAGTCACGGTCTCCCTCGGAAGCGGTCGTAATTACCGCGATATCGCTTTGTCGATTGTGTGCGAGATTTGAGAACAGTCGAACGAATGCCCAAGAGATGTCAGGAACCTTAATTATCTCGCATGCATAACATATTGTAATGATTTAAAAATTTCAGCAACGCTGAAATCAAAAATATAATTGGCAATATATTCATAACAGAGTTTTTTTTCCGAAATCTCCGAAAATACAGCAACACAAAAATTGGAGATGCTTTGGTGTTGTAAAAGAAGAGTAAATATGACAAATAATGCCGACTCTGTTCTAGTTAACAGGACCCATGATAAAATGGGATTGAAATTCCCATATAATCGGCCATTTCGTCCACTTTTTCGTGCTTGGTTGTGGTTCAGGATCTAGCGCCCAAACAAATCAACGAGACAGTCGACGAAATGGTTGATTATGCGGGAGTTCTCGCCCCTTTTTTCATGGGACCTGTTAACGGGAACACATCTCACATACCTCATCGTAGAATAGTTCAAATTGCAGTTCACCGAAGATCGGGTCGCGGAACCATACCTAAAAACATCAGAATGATTTTAAAATTAAATAGCTAAAATAATGACAAAACTTAAGTTTCGAACGTCTGCTATCGTCACATATTTTTTAAAAAATCATTCAGAACATTTAACAAATTTACTTGAGGAGGATTCTGCTTCAATGGCTTTCGCCAGTGATCATTGATGCTGGAAAGGCGCTGAAATGATTCACTTTCCAAGGACAATTTGTTCAGAGGCAGTATTCATCCGGGTATCTCAATCGGTAGTAAAGTGCATTTGTCATTCGTCTAATCCACTCGGAGCGTTTGTCAATCGAACGCAGAGGCACAGTGCTTCGACCAAGCGGTCAGAGCGGAACTCTGCCCGCTCTGAGTCTCTGTCCACCGCTCTCGTCGCCTTGCGCTCTGCCATGCGTCGAAAATTTTGCATTTGTGTGTCGCGATTTTGTTACTTCTGTTTTCTCGTGATTATTTTAATAAAGTGTGCATGTTTTGGTGTTCACGTGTTGCTCTCATCCTCCATTCTTGTCCATATGCATTTTACATTGTTTGGATTGCTATCGATCGAGATTTTGGTTGCCAAATGCGTCGGACTCCATCGCTAATTATTATTCTCAAGGACTTTTCCAAGGTAAACCGCCGGAAAATGGAGTCTGGCGCGTTTGGCAGCCCAAATCTCGATCAATAGCAATCCAAATAATATAAAATGCATATGGACAAGAAAGGAGGATGAGAGCAACACGTGATCACCAAAACATGCACACTTTATTAAAAGAATCACGAGAAAACAGAAGTAATAAAATCGCGACACACAAATGCAAAATTTTCGACGCATGGCAGAGCGCGAGACGACGAGAGCGCCCGGCAGAGAATAGAGTTTCCCTCGCGGAGCACTGTGAGAGGCAACAGTTCGGCGCAAATTAGACGAATGAGAAATGCACTTTTCTAGCGATTTATAAATACTAGTGTTCATGAACACTCCAAACTGTTTGGCATTCCATCATTTGGGTAAGGTGAGTGCATTCGGCAAACAGCTCCCCCTACCAAAATGACACTACGTTTGGGATTCTAAACGGTTTGGGGCATTCATGAAACGACCTCACAGTCAGAAAGTGTTACAAACCTGGAAGACAGATGCAGTTGTGTCCGATGAGACCGTGCTGCGCAGAGGAATGAAAACATCTTGCAGTGCTGATGGAGTACGATATGATTCCATAATATGCATCTGTAAGGGACGATTCGATTTAGACTGCGAATTCGGATTCGGAAAGTTGTTTGTTACACTTCATGCTATACTGTGCGATCATATTTGAGCGCTTGGATGAGAGGGAAATCAAATTCCAGCGCTTGAATTACGCGATTGAGCAATGAGGTGAGACTAAAACGCTTGAATAAATACCTGCTTTCCAAAGTCTACTATCATGTCAATATAGTAAATATTACTATAAAGTGAACAGTACCATAAGCCTGTTGTTTCCCACCGAATCAGCAAAAAGAAGCAGATCAGAAAGTGTACTTTTGTGTGCAACCTGAAGAAATTCAAATAATTTTTTGTTTAAATCAATCCTCCATATACCTCGTCAAATGCATGTTCCAGTAGAATTGTTTCGCAAACCTTCACAACTTCCAGCATTTCCAATCGATCAGCAGCTTTCATTGCGGATCCCCAAGCCTCAGCTAGGGGCAACATTAGAAAAAATCTCAGCAAAAATTAGCTCACCGTTTTCCAAATACCATTTAGGATTCTTTATGATTTTAATGATATACTTGAAGGATTCAAGATCCACATCTTTAAGTTCAATGATCTATAAAAATTGATTTTTGACTTTTTCGGTTTCTGTAACCTCTACCTCCATGTTTCTTTCTTTGAAATCTCCATAGAAAAGTGTTGAAAAGAACTCAGAATGAGCAGCCAACAACTAAATATTTTATTCCGAAAATTCAAAAAGCGGAAGATACGAGAATGTGCAGCCAGCAACTGCAAAAACAAATAGCATAACCATATAAAGACATATTCTCCTACTCTTCGACCATTCTTTCTTTAAAAATTGAAAATTTTATGCTTATTGGAGCATAAATACCAACCTCTTTGCTGACAGCGACAACTTCTTCTTCAACTTTCAGTTTACCACTCACTATAGGAAACACTTCTGCATACTGTGGATACACTGTATTACACTGGCAACACTTCAGACTGCAAAATGGGATAAGGAGAGAAGGGAAGAGTGAATATATATTTTGACTCTTTCAGTTCATACAAAAACATATTCGAAAAAAGATACGAAAAGCGAGAGCATTACCACTTCAACTCTTCCTTCTTCGCCACACAATTTAAATTGACAGTGATGACTCCCGCGGAATCCTCCTGAACAACAGAGTGAAAGACGGGAGCGCCGTGGAAATTTGCGCCATAACGGTAAAATGGACTATTACTCTGATCGTGACATTAGCAAATATTGGAAGTAATTGCCATATTCCCATATTCACCATTCTACTTTGCCAATAAAAATATTTGCAGATATCACGGGATCACCAAAAACATTCATCGTATGTGCATATTTAATTCTTACTATCTTTAAATACACTGTATTCCAGAAAGCAAGAAAAACCGTATTACGTAAAGTTAGCTATATTTAGGGACCGCAAACGCGCGCTTTTTTTTGTTCCCGGCGAGTTGGCCCTCTTTCAGGGTCCGTATAGGCTCAAATGGAAAATATTTTGTTGAGATCAAGTGTATTCTAGGCTAAATGAAGGTCGAGGAATCGATTGGTGAACTTTTCGAAATCCGGGATATGCGGGAATATGGGGATCGGATACGGATCACCCCTTATCACCCCTCAGCATGGGCCACAAAATGGGGACTCATCGTGTCTACATCGAAAACTGTATCAATGGGACTTGGTCGCACCCACCCCCATACAACATTCCTATTGCATAACTCTCCCCTTCCAATTGTAACACAATTCCGTGACCTCGGAGTCACATATGACAATTGTTTAAGTTTCAAGCCTCATATTCAGGGAATAATATCCACAGTTAAACAGCGAATAAATTTCATTCTACGTGGGTTCAAGACCAGAAACCCAAAATTTCTCATTAAACTGTTCAATGTTTACTGTATTCCCATCCTGGAATACTGTTCACCTGTTTGGAATCCAACAGATATAACCTCACGCACTTCCCTCGAATGGGCGCAGAGAAGCTTCACGAGAAAAATTTTCAACCGTAATGGAGTGCATCCACCGTATGAGCAACGATTATCCACTCTATGTCAATTCTCACTCACTCATCGAAGAAGAATCGCAGATATTATTCTACTATACAAATCCATTTTCGGTCATTTGCCATCCCTATCCACTATGTTCAATAAGACACCCACATTACCCAGCGACTCATTTCTCACAAATCTAGAACTTATGTTCATAAAAGGTCTTTCCTCTGTAGAGCCATTAAAGATTGGAACAGTCTGCCATCACACCTCATAAATTCCCCAAGTTCTAAATCATTCTCCCGCCTCCTTAAATCTCACATTTTCACCTGATTGATTTATAATATTCAAACACACGCCGGTCGATGAACTAAATATGTGCATCAATAATTGTCTTTGCATTTATCACGATAACTACCATGCGATAAACATATTATTATTATTATTATTATCCGACCAAGGGTCACTACTGAGGATAGGCTTAATCGATTCGTCATATCGAAAAACCTAAGAAACGAAATTTTCATGCAAATCGGATGGTGAGGTTTTTTGAAAATTGAAATTGAAATTTGAAACTTCAACATCCAGTAACTTTTGAAATTCGAAATTTTTTGAGAAACAGCCTTTTAGAGTATGTTCATAGAGCTTATCATTTAAATTATCAGTAATTACAAGCTATCATATATGCAAATCCGAAGAGATTTTGTCAATTTAATCGTCATCCTTCTTTATCCTCAATTCAATTGAACATAACTCG
>JACMIF010000795.1:0-27276 GCA_014805445.1 Diplogasteroides magnus
CGCAGTGCGGCCCGGGCCGTCGGGCCGTCGAATAGGCCCTGGCGGCCCGGGCCGCGCGGCCGGCCGCGGCCGTCGAATAGGCTATCAATTCTGGTACCACAAAATCTAATTACTGTAGATGAATTGAACTGACCCAAACTACTCGCGATATTGGGGGCGAAGAGAGGTGCCAATGGCCCCGACGAGGAGGACATGGTGCCTAGAATAGTACGCAATTGAGATCTGACAATGTCGGAATCTCACATGCCTTATAAAGCCCTTTCTAGTTGATGTAGCATCGTGGCTGTGAGAATCCCCGAGCCATAGCCACAGGGAAAATGTGTCTGTTTTGTGTGTAGATCTCACACCAAGAAACGCTGACTCTGAGAGCTGAATGAGTGTGCGATAGAAGAGCGAAGTATGCATTCTGATCTGGGATATGTATACTGACATAAGAACAGCTCTTATGGAAGACAATGTCACTATGAGTTCTAAATCCGTAATATTATGGGAGAAAGTTCATCTGTCATTCGTCCAATTCGCTCGGAGTGGTTGTCCATCATATGCCAGAGATAATCGCTATTCGGAGATTTGATGAAGGAGAAATAAACTTCCTCGCAAAAATTTCCGTTTTAGAGACCCTATTTAGCACTACTCGCTTCGGGTGTTCACAACATGCACAACTTCCGACGTTATCAGGACCCTCCGACGACATCACAAGTATCGGAGAGTTGAATTGTACAAGTTCGGGACCACGCTGACCGAAATAACTTTGGACGGCACCTGAGGGAGTTGGCATTGATTAGAATCTTGGCAGAAGAGGACGGTCTGGCATTTGGCGGTTCTTAGACAGAGCGGAAGCTGGATAGACAACCGCTCCGTGTGTGTATTAGATGATGGGCTTTGCATGAAATTATCGTTTTAGAAACCATTACCAAGAAAAATTTCAGATTTTATCGGAAACTCGGAGCGAAGATATCAGAGAAAAAGTAAACGTGCACTGACCTATGTCCAATAGTTTATATCGTTCGAAATGTCATTTGAGGCATGGCATTTTAAAGGTACAATCCGGGGCGCCGAGTATTGCAAGCTGATTTTGGGCACGGTAGCTCCTTCAATTGAGCTCTAATATCATTTTCGTAATGAAATGGGCCAATAGACAATTCAAATTCAAATTCTACCGTGTCTAAAGTCAGTTTGCGATAAAATTCGGCGCCAGGACTATACCTTTAAACCGAGAATCAAAGATTATATAACACATTATCAGGCGGACTGCGTTCTCTTCGGTCATCTGGCAGCCATGAACTATCTCGCTCCTGGAACCAAGTACAACCCTAGCGAGATCATCAACTCTACCAAGTACAGCACACTCAAGCAGTGGTTGGAGAGAATGAAGGATACCGCATTCGGAAATGAGTTCCACAATTAGAATTATTATTTTAGTTCTATCTATTCTTCTTATGTCAATAAGAGCTCGTCATAAACATTCATTATTTGACCATAGGTCTTTGATATATCTTATTTACAATACCACAATATTTTTACGTCTCACTGCCACATAATAACTTTATCCTTGGGCTGGAGACTAGAGTGGGCATTTCGATGATATATTGACAGCCGCCTCATCCTCAACGTTGTCTAACTTCATTCTCGAGCCGTCGTCTATCATAACATGAGACATCCGCTTCTTGACCGTTTATTGTGGAATTTTCACATATGCACAATACATGAAAAGCCAAAACCCTTGAAACATCGCACTTTTTTCGTCTACCATATCGCTCTCACCCTTTATCAGCTAAGGGTTGAGTGAAACGTTTCCCCCACCAGCGTTCGTGGTGTAATGGTGAGCATGGATGCCTTCCAAGCATTCGACGGGGTTTCGATTCCCCCCGAACGCATTAGTTTTGCTATAATTTTTTTAAGCCTTCAAACTTGAAGTGGATCTCTGAAGAAAGTTTCCTTTTGCTATTTCATAGAGTTCCAATTCTGATGTCTATCTGGATGATAAACAATGGAACTGAAATCAGAGATTATGGGCGATGAGGCAATTTCTAATTACGAGATTAGGTTTTCTAAATGAATAGCATTTGTCATTCGTCGAACCTCGCCGAGCGGTCGTCTTTTCGAGTGGCAGATAACCGCTCCGAGTTGACTAGTTGTATGAGAAATGCACCTTACTACTGTTTTAGAAACCATATTGGAAACGAATACCTTCACTGATTCACATTTAGCCACGCCGAATTATGTTCGCAGTGCACGTGCCAGTTGTAAGGATGAAACTGAAAGGAATACATGACCACGTGGACATTTCGCCTTAATGGTGAGATGTGAATATGCGCCATAAGAAGACAGAGGATTGGGACACAAGTGTCACATAGAGCAGGGTGAGCTCTCAACGAAGTCAGCCGCTCACATAATCGGTTCCTCCGGATATATTCGAGAGAATAGAAAGAAAGCTGTGTTCCCCTTCCAAATGTACTACTTCTGTACTAATTACATAATTTTTGATAAATTTTAAAATAGTACTCCAAATGGAAGAATATAAATGTCCTTCAGCGATAATTGGAAATTAAAAATGCCGCTATGATCACTAGGGTTTCTAAATCGGGAGTAGAGTGCATTCATCTGTTGTCTGTTTCCCGAGGAGCGGTTATCTCATTCATCCAATAGACAACCGCACCTCGTGAATCAGACAACAGACGAATGCACTCTACTCCCGATCTAGAAACCCTAATGACCACCCAGCCTGTCCATTTCGTCCGTGTGACATGTTATCTGCGAGGTATTGTGTAAATGACTCATTTTTTTGCAATGCAGCGAACTCTTTTGTCACCAGCTGATAAGGGCTTCATTTTCTCTGGAAGCTTCTCCTGGCCACACCCCACATGTCGTTCCGTTATGATAATGCCCTACAAGAGTCAGGCGCTCACACTAATAATTGGCTGTTTATGCGCTTTTGATATTTATGAGACTATTTGTTGTTATTGAAAGTCGCATTTCAGAATAAATCATGACTGCGAAAATGTTGATGAACAAGACCCTACATCGAAGGGTAACATTTTTCGAAGATCATAAAATGTTTTAAAATCATAAATCGATATCAAAGATTCGACATATCAATTCTCTCCGCACGACAACCCTGAAAATATGCCGATGGACGAAAAGGCCATCATGAACTGGTAGGGCAACTCTAGCCTACTGTAGGGTATTTCATTGATTTTCAGGAAACATTCCCTCACTATTACGATCACTGAAAACGCTAGATTCATTGCACGAAGGATTCGAAAGATTGCCATTGGTGTCCTAGGACAGTCATCGAAAATCGAAGATACCATAATTGGAGGAACAGCAGCAACCTACGCAATTGTGGAGTAAGTTTTGAAATTAGCTGATTATGGTTTGGGTTCCATGGTTCAAAAATTTAGATCAGCCGCTACTTTGCACCGAAATGTACAGAATGGAGCTGCTGGCGCTAATCTGCAAACAATCACACCTACCACGGTACTAATTCAAATCCCGCTGGCCCTTGCTGTATCTGCGGTAAATGCTAACTTGATCACTGGAGCTCGGAAAGGTTCGTCAATCAAGTACTATAGTACCTACCTCTATTAGGATGATGTTTTTGCAGGTCGAACTTTTTCTCAGTGGCATCGGTTCGGCACCACACTTCTCATAGTAACTGGTTACGTCGTGGATAATACCACAATCGTCCTCAACATAACTCTGATCTTCCTCAATTCGGAATTCACCACCTTAAGCTACTCCATAATTCTGGTTGCTTGCCTCGTATTGTCGAGGAATCAGGGCACTCCGTTGTCTTCAACTGACATCATCAGCCAAGCGCAGGACAAATATTTTGGGGAGTTCAGAGTAAGTTATTCTGAACGTAAATGTGTATATTCTGAGCAATACCTCCGAAGTTCACATGAAGACTCTTTATTATTTTCAGGATGCACTCTGGGACGACGTCGAGAAGTTCTCCTTCAAATCGTTCGTCGACGCCTGCAAAGGAGACATCGATTCGAAATCCGAGGCCATTCGCACACTGAACGCTATGAAAGACCCCAATCGAGTGTTCGGTGAGTTGTCTCATTTTGACAAGATTAGTGCGGGATGTGATGGAACGATGATTGTGCAGAACGTCGGAACCAAGCCAGCCCAGTTCATTCCTGACAAGTAAGGGGATATTTCGTCACGCTTTCCTTTTCATTATCATAACGCCTGACTATGAGTCACCTTGACGAAATTTGGGGTACTCTCTTATCACTATTTGACAGCGGTGCGGCACGCTTTGCGGTCAAATAGTGATTAAGAGAGTGGCCCAAATTGGCACTAGTTGCGTCGTTTTCGATCTTGCCGTTTTATGTAACAGAAAGATAGAATATGATAATAAAAAACATCTCGTGTTTTAGGGTTTCTAACACGGTAGTAATGCGCATTTCTCATTCGTCTAATCCACTCATATAGAAAACCACTCCGCGGAGACTAGACGAATGAGAAAAGAACTCTATTACCGAACTAGAACACGTAATATGCTTTATCACATGATATTGTTGATTGAGGACCATCTTCACGCCACCAGCCATCGTGCAGCTGAACAGTGCGAAGATTCACGAGGCGCTGGAAGCATTTGGAAACTCGGTTTCTCACATCTTCAACAGCCTATCGTCATACGAGGCAAGTTGTTAATAGGGGTTCTAAAACGGTAAATTTTTCGTCATTCTTCTCCAGAGCGCGCTTGTCTCACTCCATGATAGACGACCGCGCGGCGGAGAAGAATGACGGAAAATTTACCGTTTTTGAACCCCTGGTTGTTAATAATTCTTCCAATAATGTGAAATCAAGCTATGATTTTGCAAAGTACAATTGTAAAGATGTATGATGTTTTCGGACAACAACAACACATTTGCAGGAATATCGGCTCGATGGAGTGCTCAAGGCCGCCGGGCGAAATTACAACAAAGACATTATCGAGGTGAGCAGACCACTTTTTCCTTCTGAGTGATTAGAACCAGAAATATGCCTGGCCTCCATGATTGTCGCTCAGCGTTTGGAAATCGCTACTCTGCAAGACTTCTGCGCAGTCATCGAACTCGTGGCTCTTGTGGCCAAAGGTAATATCGGCCAAATCACAAAATGGGGTTACGAAATTGATAGTATCTTGAGGATGTTTTTTGCTATTCGTCGAATTTCTATTCAGCGGTCAGGTGCTCAATGTGAAATAGAATTGACATTAGACAAATGAAAAATGCACATTATTATTAAAAGCCGTATCACAAATCACTTTAATTTTACATTAATATACATATTTTAGATTGCAAAGTGAACACACTGAAGTTCCGCTCGGCTCTTGAAAGCCTCACAGGATGCGGATGGGACAATTTCATGGAAGGAATTATAGAAGACGTTCGATATGCAAAACAAATTCTGGCGCGGTGAGAATATTCTCAATTGAGAATATAATATGCACAACAGTATTTTATGCTAGTGTATCTTCTTGAGGTCCCGAATGCCCTTCAAGAGTCCGCTGGAAGCTGTTTACCACTTCAGCAAGCACGGAGAAGTGGTCACAGAACATACCAGATAGGAGGCTATGGACCACTATCTGAGGGTCTTCCCACAAACACTCTTCGTTCTGGATAATCTCAGGGAAATCCAGTATACGGTATGCAATCCAATGCGGTTGTGGGAGTTTTTTTTTCAACTAAATATGACGTGTGAATTGCATTCTATGGAGTGCGTTATATTTTCCATTCAATGTGTTTTGCTCTAGGCGAACGGCTCTACTCTGAAGTCTGTCTACTGTTCGGAGGAAGACAATTTTGGAGTACTTGTTCATCCACCGGACGGTTCGTCAATTATTGCCACCATCTTCGAAGTGAGTGAATGAATGTCTCTATGTGCTCTGAATCGTGCGGCCGTCCCTATGCGCCAGACACGACCGCACGATGGAGAGAAGAGAGAGACGGAATACCCTCTCGCGAACAATCTGCCATCCCTAGTGGTCTCATCATCATACGACCGGTTGCTAGCTACTCACTCTCACTATCAGGGCAATATGCTAGGGTGTCGCATGCGAGTTTTTTTAGTGCATTCGTCGTGTCTCTACTCTCTGAGGAGTGGTTGTCTCTAAAATGCAGTTTCGACCCCTCATCAGAGAATAGAGACACGACGAATGCACTAAAAATACTCGCATGCGACACCCTGCAATATCTTCTAAGAGAGTGGAGCGGAATGAGAATCGCCCGACAGCACTTTTCTGAATCTGAGATGAGAACGTATTCCTTGGCTATTTCGACTGCGCTGAATGCGATGGTGGCCTCCCTTTGAAAAAAATGCCCTTCATCTTATATGCCCTCGGGGGCATCAGAGCATAATTTTGATGTATGGTTGTGTATGCAAATTTCACGTAAAGATTAAAAGTTTGAATTGTCTATACTGAAAAAAATTCCATTTTGACTAAACAATTTATCAGCTTTTAGAAATCACCATATCAAGAAGAATACGGGTTTTGCCCATAAAAATTACTGTAGGTGCTTCTTGATATGGAGATTTCTTAAAGCTGATAAATTTGTAAGTCAAAATGAAAATTTTTACAGGACAGACATTTCAAACTTTCAAACTCCGATTTAGCGGAAATTTGCATACACATCCATACCTCAATATTACGTTGTTATGCCTTTGTTACTACCTGCAGCACCTAAAAAGTTCGAATCATGAGAAAAATCGCTCAGAAATGAAAACATGTATAAGTGCCTTGAGGGCATATACAATTAACGGCAATTTTTCGTGCCGAAGGCCAATATCGCATTAATCGCAGTTGGCATAATCAGGAAATACATAATCATCTCGGATTCAGAAAAGTATTCTGAAAAGTGTCGATTCTGTGATAATAATGGACTCATATGACCATTTTCGTTTTTCAGAAGGATACTTATCTATCCGGGCATTCAAGAAAGTTGGACGAAACCTCGTTGCGTCACTTTTTCCTAGCACCCGATGTTAGTTGGTGGAACGAGTTTTTTCGTCAGATCACAGGCTGCGTTGAGTCCGTTGAGCAGCCACCCAATCGTAGACTTCACTAGCCTTTCGTAGTCGTAGTGCATTTGCAGGTTTCTTTTGGTGTGAAAGCGGTCAGGTAACCGTTGTATCTGTCTCCATGCTCTTCTTCGTTTGCCATTGTTGTATCGTACTTGTCACATATATCTTCTGATCCACAGTTTTGCTCGACAAATCTGTTGCACTTCCGCCGCAAGCACTCACAATGCATAAAGTCACTTTTAATGTTACGGCTTGTTCTATTTGACTGCCCAAGATGTTCGAAACATCGACTGTATCTATATTTTAAGCTTTTTTTACGCGCGCCGATTAATGTTTCAGTGTGGCAGTGACTGCGTAAAGGGGTTCGATTCCACCCCATCCAAAACAAGGAATCAAACGAATCGTGTGCTACGGTGTGCTCTAAAAGTGAGTGACATCTTCTTCTCCACAGAATGAGTTTTATTTGTTCCACGTGGGGGGATCTGATTCGATAAATTTGTCGATAGTCTTTTCCACCGCAGTATTGACTATCAAGTGGTGAGAAATCCGCGCTGCGAGAAAAATCACGATAATATTACCTTTTTATAACCCCTAATATCTGGATATTTCCAAGGCATCTAGCAGCGAAAACCTCAAAATTTTCAGATTGTTATGTCCACATCGTTTCTGGCAGCTGAACTCGGGAAGATCTC
This sequence comes from Diplogasteroides magnus, assembly GCA_014805445.1. Taxonomy (NCBI): domain Eukaryota; kingdom Metazoa; phylum Nematoda; class Chromadorea; order Rhabditida; family Diplogasteroididae; genus Diplogasteroides; species Diplogasteroides magnus. Next base: position 7,713 of record JACMIF010000795.1, read on the forward strand.
ACTACTTTCGGCTACCGTATCGAATCACCATGGACAGAAGACGGTCGGACAGTTCCTGACCAATCTCGTCAAAGGCAAGGAGTCGCTGCTCAACAGGGATCGTGAAACAGCAGAGGCTGTCGAAAGGCACGTTCGGAACTGATTTCTGAGAACATGCGGTGAAGGCTTGCATGTTTCGGCTAACGAATACGAAGGAAGATGAAAGATACGAGACTGTGAGCAGGAATTTATATTGATGACTAAATAAATGTTTATTTCCTTAAAAAGAAATCGATATGGTCAAAAAATTGAAGAAAAAAAATTGGTTCCAGGTGCGCACCAACATTCAAGAAGGCCTTCGCCTCCTTCATCTGCCGATTCGAAGCAGACCATCGCACAGAGGCACAGTACTGGCGTTCAGGCCTGCAACTCCTCGTTGACAGCTTCTCGAGCGATCATTCTGTCTACGAGAGGCTGAAGACGGAGCTTCTAGATTCAGATGAGGTACAGGTTCTGGAAGAGTGCATAGAGAACAGTAGAGATTGCTTCACTTGGAGTGAGCCTGAACCTGCACCCAATAATCTTCCTCTACACCACACTTGGTGCGATTGAAATCGTTCATTTATGAATTGTCCCATGCGCACATTGATATTGATTGGATCAGAAACAGAGCCCTTACTCTATCAAGCAAACTTAACGCGGAATTCGCAATCACTTACATTGTACAAATCTTCAACAAAGAATATGAATTAAAAATTTTTTTTATTAGTTTATCAAAGAGTCTAGATGCCAAGTCATTTTTGGATTTTATGGTCTCACAAACTCGTACATAATATTCGCACATTTTTGTATAAATCAATGAACGCAAAACCAATATATAATTTTAAAAATCATGTTTTCACATTTGATTGATAATATAACTGGCGTCGTAGTAATCACCTGTTAACCTTCGAATTTTGATGAGAGTGAGAAGATAGAATATGCGAATGAAGAGATGTAGAGACAGAGATCGATCGTTATTTTTTGAGCTTTAAAGAAGGACGCCGAGGAGATTCCTCTCAGCTCAATTAATACTCTGTGTCTAGTTAATTTCTTTTCCCCTCTCGGTCCCTCTTTTCTTTAACAGCAATTACTACGGCGGCTGTTTCTGATCCTTGGTAATTATATAATTACATTATTCGCGATGTTTAATATTGCCACAATGACATTTTTCGTTCCTAACCATTTGTGAAATGAATTTTTTGCTTGGCAATCACGAATCCCTTCACGAATTGTTATCCACAGACATGCCCCAGTTTTGGCAATTTCACAAGATTTTTTTATGGTATATTAGCCCCTCTCCGAAAAAAGTTCTTACCACGTTTGGATGTACTTGAAAGTTTGTCCATTGATCGTGAGCAGAATAATCGTGGTTGCGAAACGAAGGTGCTTTTGTAAAAAAAACTGATTCGAAGTGTGTGAAGCTGTTCATTTGAAAATTGATCCAAAAGCTGCAGGAGCATAGTGATTGGAACAAAGTACAGTACAGTCTTCCTGTTGATTTGAGACTGGAATCATAGCGCTACCATACTTTATTCAAGAGTCTCATCTGAGCACAGCTTCCCCACGTTTTCGCAGTGCGATTGCCAAAGGATAACACGTTACATTTATTTTTCTAGTTTTCGCTTTTTGACTACCCATTTAACAGTTCAATTGAAATTATACAGTGACTGTTGTTGAAATTTACATATGAAGCACAACTCATGAAGCGTTCGGCAATATAATGGTCATACAATGCAATGTGTTTCAGTGCAATCAGAACAATGAACGTTTGTTTCATCGAAAATACATCGCTTCCGCCGGACGACGATCTGAAATTTTCAGTTTTCTTTTCACTTTTCCACCGATAAGCAAGCAGTTTTTTTGTAATGTTGGCATTATCAACTGATGCATTAGGAAAGAAGACTCATAGATACTTTGAAACCAAAAAACGATACATTCTCACATTTCGGACAGTTGTAGAGGAGATTGATTCTTGCCACGTCCAGACGAGAGAATCCATTCAGTTGCCCCGGAACAACAGTACCCTTACGAGTGACGAGTGTGGCGGATGGGGACTGAGGATAATTGATTATTTTGATGTGAAAGACGCCATGGACATTTACGCCATCATGGTGAAAATGATCAAACACGTCATATTTATTTGTCCCGTACATTTCACCACTAGGGCGCAGATATCCATGGCGCGGCTGCATTTTACCCCAAAAAATAAACGGAATTACCTGAGAGAAAGCATGCGTTCCGAGGTGCATGAGCGATTGTAGATCATAAGGCAGTCCGAGACCGTCTAGCTTGTCAACCGAATACTTCTTGAGACTATCTAAACTTCGACTGTTTTGTTTCATTATCTTATCACCGCTCCTCATCATTGGGCCTTCTTTACAGGTCATGACTTTCTATCTTTGACATTTTGATCACCTCTACTCGAATGATTGATGTATATCGATATGTATATGTGATTATGGCTTTCATCTTTCGGGCCGTTCGGCAGTCAAGGATTTGCTTACCTAGCATATTCTCGCGCACGTAGCGCCATTGCACGTTGATGAATTCATCGCGATCACGACGTCCTGTAATTGTAATAATTTTTTAATCAGGAAAACGGAAAAATGTAATTTTAAAAATTATAAAACGCACGTTGCTCGTGGAAGAATCCCAGTATGTGCATCAACTGGTGTAGAATGATTCCCTTGGAGAGACAGCCACCACCCAGACTCACGTTCTGACGGCCACCTGAAGAGAATTTACTAGGAGATTATCGCATAACCAGATGACAAACAGGCAAAAAGTGCTGCCCTTGGGGCCGTAAAAATTAACAGCCAATTTTCGTGCCGACACCATATTCTCCAAGTCGTCATAGTCAGATTTTCATCTCGGGATCAGAAAAAGAGCCCCTTCTGTGCATTCCGCTGCACTCTCCCTCTGTGATAATAACATGTGACGGTAGTGAATAGGGTTTCTAAACCGGTAGTAAAGCCCATTTCTCATTCGTCTACTCCACTTGGTTCCGTTATCGTCAAAAGCAGTGACAACCGTTCTAAGGGGAATAAACGAATGAGGTAAAGATAAAGGTAAGGTAATGGACTACTCCTATCAAGCGTAGCCTCTGAGGAGGGGAATCTGCTAAGCCAGTTCCTTGGAAGGGATTCGAGACCGGTGTTCCTTAGTCATTTTCTCCGGTTCTATACGAATAACGAATGAGAAATGCACTTTACTACCGTTTTATAAACCCTGGTATTGATAGGGGTGATTGAGAGGAAAGCAACGAAGTGAAAGGGAAAGGAGATCACCGGCTATGATGTAAATGATAGGATGTCGCTACCAGTGACTTTAGTACAATTGTCATTCGTCTAACTTCCGCGGAGCGGTTATATCTATCATGCGATAGACAACAGTTCTTAGAGAGTTTAGACGAATGGCAATTGCACTAAAGTCACCGATAGCGACATCCTAGAAAATGAAGATAGAAGTGGTATGAATGACACATTCTCATTCATTCTAACAATCCTACAAATTTAGACTCTCATATGATTAACAAATGGCATCTTCAGCTCTGCTCAATTACCTGTTTAGTGTCTGCAGTGTTCTCATAACTGGCTGCGGTTTTGTTTCCTGCGTAAATCTTCACAAGGAAGGATAACCCGCCCTTCCACTTCCATGGTATATAAATTACTTGGAGGATAAGTGAAAGTCAGTGATCATCTATGATTGCACTCTATGGTTGGCAGTTTGAATGCTTTATGGGTTATGCTCAAAGTTAATATATATTTCAAGATATACCTTCTGTAGAGCGAAACCCATGAAGCACAACGAACCATAACTCCTCTGTGCCCTTTATTCTAGTGTGTCGCATTCGTGCAATTCTTGACCTCCTGGCCGTCTCATTTCATTACTAGCTGTTGTCTATGCGAGGTCTGAGACGACCGCTAAGAATGAAATTATACGACCATGAGGTAAACGGCTGTCAATAATTATCCGCATGCGACCCATTTTTTATTCCTATCAATTGTATCCTTGTTCAGATGACAGACACAGCCCGTGTGGCTGCCTTCTTGGCTTCGGGCCTTTCCATATTCGCATTCTTCTCTTTGGCTCTACTCGTCCCTCAGCTTATCGCGAAGATCTCCTCGATCAACAATGTCGTAGCTGTTGTAAGTCAATGCAATGAAGTAATACCTGTACAAACGAAGAAATCCCCCTTTTTGCAAATATCTTTGTCCGTACTCCAACCAATACTTCTCATATATGTGCACACCAATCTATAAGATTGGAATGGCATAACTGCAGAGACTTCCCGCGCGAATGCATGAATGCAATTACAGTAGTCACCATGCATTGTTTTTTTCAGGAAATGGCCGAGTTTCGATCTTTGCAAAAGGAGCAATGGGCCCTTTCTGCTCCATCCGTCGTGGCTATCATGAGAGAGAAGAGACAGACAACCGCCCCCGGAGAGTGCTGTTAGTCATTCTGCCCCTCGCCCCCCTCTATTGTCCTCCAATTGCAGCGTGCTCCACAGGAACACAGTGTCCTGCTGGACCTCCTGGTCCTCCTGGATCCCCTGGAAAGGATGGCGAGAACGGCCTCCCTGGTCCTCGTGGAGGTTCCGGACTTGCTGGAAATGCACCCGCTGTCATGCATGATTCTTCGGCGCAATGCAGGTGATGATGTTATTAGTACATCAACGTGAGGACTAGGGTTTCTAAAACTGTGGTAAAGTGCACTTCGCATTCGCCTGATTCACTCGGAGCTGTTGCCCATCGAATGCAGAGACAACCGCTCCGCGAAAATTATACTAAAGAGAAATACACGTTACTGCCGATTTAGAAACACTTATATAGTGATGTGGTAACGCTGCTGGTTTTCAGAATGTGTCCACCTGGACCTCCCGGAATGCCAGGACCTACAGGACCACCAGGACCCAATGGAGAACCAGGAATGGCCGGAGCGCCTGGAATGAAGGGGCAGAGTGGGTTCCCTGGGCACCCAGGTAACATGGGAATGCCCGGACAGCTCGGAGAGGCCGGAAAGGCCGGAGGGCCCGGTGAAGCAGGCAAAGATGGAGCGACCGGAGGAAAGGGCGCTCCTGGTGCTGCTGGCATGACTGGATCCATGGGACCGCCTGGATTCATGGGCATGCCTGGCAACAATGGAAACCCTGGAATGCCCGGTCCACAGGGTCCGATGGGTAGAGGAGGATTGGATGGAGACGCTGGATCGGCCGGACAGCCCGGTCTAGCGGGAACGGGAGGACATCCGGGAGGGGATGGAACGTATTGCAAGTGTCCGTCAAGGAGAAGCAAGATTGTCTCGTATGCCCGAGTGTAGAGAAGAGAGGATACATCATCACATCATATTCATCCTGATAGATCTGTAGACTGAAGGGACAGTTCTTCTCCATGATAAAAGATTAAGAAGAGTTTTGTAACTGTCTTTGTACATTCCACAATTATGTGCGTAACTGACGCAATGAACGTCCTTTGAAGAAATGGTCTTATTTTTACTTATTTTTGATGAATGTGATAGCCGCCATAGTTTGTTCCCGATTTCTTTGGTCGTCTTAGCTGACAAAAAGTCCTGATTCTCACCAATCATGCCAACCGATGAGTAGCAGCCGTATCCAGGCCAGATGTGGACGTAGTTCACGTCTGACTGTCGACGAGGCACGAATTGAATGCACGACACACGCGGGAATTCAGCCAGAGCTTCAGCAAGGGCTTGTCTTCTGAAATAGCACTGGTTTGTTCAAGTACCGGAATACAAAGACAGACAGCTAATTTGATCACAAAGGTCACAACGTAGTTACATAAAAAGTTTTGTGGGCTTCATGTAATCATGGTGAAATAAAGTGAGGAAGATTCCATAGTACATAGGGTTGTCTTATCGAGAAGTTATTGGCAGCCGGTGACTTCATAGCCATCTAACTTCCGTCCTAGTGGTCGCCTATCACTTCGTAGAGACGACCGCTAGGAATGAAGTTTGACGGCTAGGAGGTCACCGGTTGTCAATACTGTCTCGATAATAGAAACTATTGCATAGGATGCGATGGATACCCTTTCTTGGTGTATCTGCTGCTAACTGTGAAGGGAACGATGCCACCCGGCCACAGGTTGTAGTGCTTCGTGTGCTCTGAAGAACTATGTGACAATCAAGACATAAATAGCATAAAAAAGAGATTCACTCACTCAGCTCCATGCTTGAATCGAGAAACACAGGGAGAGTGTCATAGGTGATATGTTCTGCAAAAGGCAGCATGACGTCAGAAGAACAGGGAAATCTGAGTCAAAGGCGATTTTGAACATTTACGCGACTACTTTGGTTGCACTTCGCTTTGGTCTAACTTGCGCGGAACAGTTGTCTCTACGAGCGAAATACAACCGCCACAAGCGGATTAGATGAATGAGAAATGCATTTCACTACGGATTTAGAAAATTTGGTGACGACCACCCAACTGACCATAGTCAAAAACCAATGTTGCTAAAAAGATGATAGGCTTACGCATATCTCCCTCGAACATGTCGGGTGTCTGCATGGCAGTGAAGTCTCCGTGTATCTTCTCTCCTCTGATCTTCGACCTCTCCCTCACTTCCTTGAGTGACATAACTGTCTCGTAATCGGGCTTGTGACGGTCAAAGTGCTGAAAAAATTGTTTGAAAATAAATCCTCCCCCGAAGGTTGAAGGGCATAATATTGTCGTAAATAATACGGAGCAAACACTTGGCAAATGCGTGGATCGCCATTCTTCAATTAATATCAGTATAGAAGTGCTCACCATATCGCCCTTTCCTTGATCCAATTTACCATTTGTTACTTGCAGCAGCAGTATCAAAAGAAGGGAGCAAGTCGTGACGGAAAACATTTCTCCTGAGAAACTGCGGAGGTATGGAACATTTCCGAAGTGAAACGCGATATGCAGAAACATGCACGCGGTTAGCAGTTGTTGTTCTCTTCAGGTCGAAAACCGAACTCTAACGTCATTTCTCTCTGAAGGGCTATGACTCCGACTCTCGAGAGACAGCAGCTAGGGAGAGAGGGAGAACCTGAGAAAGGGTTAAGTTTCCGCCCGATATCAGCTGTGCTCGCATCCGCAAGAAGGAGCCCATGCCTGGTAAGCTGATACGGCGCATCTGACTAGAGAGAATACAAGCTGCTTCTATAGGTGACGCAATATAAATTTCTAATATCCATGATCTCTTCACGGAGATCGCGTGTGAAGACGAGAGAAGAGGGCTCGGAAGATAGTAGGGGTGAAAATACCAAATGATTCTCGCTTTTCTCGTTTTGCTCACGAGCAAAATGTAAACCGATAATGGAGCTTGTGACTGCAGAGAAGTAAGGCAAAACTGCATTCATGGAACATTGGAGAAGAGTTTAGAACGAATATATTAGTAGATGATGGTACCACCAATTCGAGCAACTGCATGGGGGACTGAAACGGAGAATGATAACAATAATATTGACAATGAATAGCTTAAAGGCCACGATAGGAATCATTGCCGATACAAACAAAACGTAGTAAAGGAGTCTATCGCTCCATGTACATGCTGGATGGATCAACAATAGTAAATGAATTTTCGGAAAGAAGACGTGGCAGAATAAGAATCAGTTCGCTAACTGTATGCATGGAAGGCTCATTATAGAAATGTCCGCTGGTAAACAGATTTAAATAAGGTCATAACCATAGCTGTAGAAGAGGTAGGATAGGAACAGGAACAATAATACAGTATATAAATAATATAAATACATGTTTACAAGGATGAAAACGGTATTATTCATGTAATCTGAAGTGGAATGCCTTCTATATGTAGTGCCGCTGAAACATAGGACGAATCATGTCTTGAGACGATTAATGCGACAAAATAGCATGTAAATATGAGAAAGTAACTGTTTTACAGTCTCGAAATCAGGGGTGGTGTTCGTACTAGGAATATCAGTCCAGTTTACATGAATAATAACAAGGATGACTTACAGCGAATAACAATGAGAAATGAAGAAACATTCAAGGTCGGAAAGTAGGAGGTGAACGACCACTGGTAGAAAGCATTCGAGTCGGCAAATAATGGGCTCTTAATTTTCGTCGAACTTTCATGGGCGCCCACACTAACGACCAGGTAAGGAGCACGGGTACTATTTATAATAACGACCGTACTCCTCAGCTGCTCCCAAGGCTGCACTAAGTGTGACAAATAGACGATTTATACGCCACAGACGGACTGATTGAATATGAGCTAGAGCATGAGCAAGGAAAGGATCCGTATGGATCAGTCTAGGTAGTTTATCAGATGAGGCTTTTTCCGAAAATGAATGCAAGTTGATTTTTGTTCGAAAACGTCCACTGGACAACGCATATTTTAAGATATTTATTATTGAACGCAATCATTCCGCGTAAAATATAAATGTACCCGGTAAAGGTATGATGGAACACACTAGTAATCTGGGTTCAAGTGGTGTCTTCGAGAATGCCTCTTATTAGCAGGTTCATTCGGCTTGTTTAGCAGACAATTCGCTTGGTCGCTTGTTACGTAGTCCTTCAGTGCCCTCAGCGAACAGTCGGAAAAGTAGAATCTGAAAAGATAACGCTGCTTATTCAAGTGTTGTATGATCGCCGAACCTACTAATTAAACAATGACTATCAGTGACTGAGTGAAAAATTGTAATGATTGCAAAAAAAGATTTTCGATTTTCGGCGTAACCTGTTTACTCAGCTTTCTCAAATAAGCTATTTATCAGTTCGTCGCCACCATGTCATGAGGATGAGTAGCTCCTATCTGTCGCTCACAGATACAATCGCTCCGCGGAGACTAGACGAATGATGATTGCACTTTACTACATCTTTTGAACTCTACTGCCTACCCCGCTCCACTGTGTACGCATCCGATCTCCGCCGGACACTCGCAATGGTCAAAGTGGTCGTCGTGAGGCACGGCGAAGAGATGAGAAAGCTCGTGGGCCATCACCCACGGGATGTCCTGATAACTGTAGTCCTGCAAGCAATTATTTTTTTGAATAGCCCCAAAACCGCAAGACATGTGCAAAAATTACGAAACGTATAGTACTTGATCGCCATGTTAGAACTTTTCATAATATCAAAAGCGCTTTTCTTGTCAAGTCCTTTTCTAAATTTGCGTATAATTGAATTTATTCAATAGGATTGAATTTATTCAATACGCTTCGGGAAGCCACTCAGTTGATAAACGAGTCTAAATATTAGAGAGCTGAAAGCATTGCTCACAATAACCATCGCTCCCGAGATTTCCGATTTGCACGCTATGCCGAGCGCCAAGTTGTTGTTCATCTTCTCATTTCTGAAATGTACAACCCTTGAAGAAATATATATTTTTAATAAGAAATAATATCTTGAATTTCGTTATATTTGCGAATATCTTTAGTATTCGTACGTAAGGAGTATTCCGGTGTCGTGACGCCGATCAGTGGCCACTTTTTCTATATATTCGGCGAACGCCTTGACAGTTGCATCGCCATCTCCCTTAACCACTTTGGCCTTGTCGCCCGCGCACCACACTTCAGTGAACATGATACGCAACTCCATATTGACTTGTTTAAAGAACTGAAAAGGGCTTATTTTAAAAATTTTTGGTAGTATCTACATACATTTTATTGTTTGCTGTCCTGTGGGAACGAAAAAAATAGACGATAATGAACAAAAACTGAGCTTACCGCTTGCAGGAGATTGGCCAGAGAATGGAGACGATCATTGGCCGCAGATTCGCTGCCATAAGTGTCGCACTGAACATGCCATCAATAAAGTGGTAGAGGAAACAAGCTCTTGTTACTAATGTCTTTGCTTTTGAGTGAAGATGTGTCAATAATGCAGCAGTTTGACGATTTTAGAACTCACTGTAGATTTATCAGCGAAGAGTGCCAACTCGACGTATCTGCGTTGCTTGAACGCATCCGCGTAGTCTGAATAGTAGTCGGGATCGGCAGTTGGAGCGTTGTGTGAGCCGAATCCTGAAGGGATATTTTGTGAAGCTAACTCCATTAATTTCCATTTTGGCATACAGTAGGATTTGTAAATCGGTAGTAAAGTGCATTTCTCATTCGCCTATTCATTCGGTTTTCTTTTGCTAGTAGAAACAACCGCTCCGAGGGGATCAGATCAATGAGAAAAGAACTTTACGAAAGGTTTAGAAGCCTTAGACAAGTTAGAAGAAAAACTTTAGTTGTATAGGAAAAAATATGCGAACCACAATTCTTATTCCCTCCGAATCCCAACTCGAAGCCTTCAGCTCTTGTGCGCAAAGTGAACACATTTGATGGAGTTCGAACTATTCCAATTGTTCCCTGAAAGATTGAAGTAAACGATTGAGTTTATATTCATTTTAATTATGATACTGACCATTCACTTATGACCTCATAGTCGAGTTGATAAAAATTCGTATTATACCAACCTCGGCATTGCACGCGGACAACCAGGAGCCCCTGCCATGGTCGGTGCCTTCGAAATGGCAAATTTGTTTCTGAACAAGTTCCGTATTTGCAACAAAGAGGAAATGCAACAAACGTCTCTGGAAGTTGACGGCTGGTTCAGCGCAAATGACGAAAACAATTTTCTGAAAGAAATTGTGATATAAAGAATATGACTGCGCCACAATACTGGCAGTAGAAGTAATATAATCGAACTTTTCCGTGTATTGTTTCCGAAAAAAAATAAAGAGATTATTCACCTTGATCGCTGAAAGTTGACCGTTATCGATGAGTTGTCTTGTGCCGTGAAGGTGATACTGAGAAGTGTGGGGAGAAGAGCGAGTCGAACCAGTCCATCGGCAGTCAGTGCTTGACCACCACTGTAGAGAGTTACAGGACAAGTAGTCGCCATTCTCAACGACCAGATATTTACTTTTAAAATCAATTTCCGATAGAAAACAATGGCAACGAGTAAGAATATGCGAAAACTTGAGGAGCCAAAAAAATCAGTAAAAAGTGGTTGCCCCAAGAGACTCAAATCATACTCAAAACAACTGTTCGATTAGGATTAATAGCATGAATGGCGAGAATCCACGTCGCCATGTTCCCATATATCTTGTTCAATGTTCCCTGAACTGTCGAAAGTAATGATCTCATCACGCACTTGAATCTGTGCGTTCCCGGTAGCCAATTTGAGCTTGTTCAATGTTTCCTGATCATTTTCCATGTTGTTCTTGATCAATGAAGATGAGAGTACTATTTACCCAGCGTGACTCTGAAAACAAGTTTTCGACGGAAGTGATTCACCGGCGAGAGAGATGATTGTGACGGCAAGAACGTTCGCGCTTCCTTGCCGAGTTCCTCTGAGTGTTCGTTCGTATCCCGATCTTATTGCTCATACTGAACAACATTCTCAGAGGATAATTTTTTATTTTTATCGGATCATGATACAAAATATTAAGGAAACAATCATGAATAAAGCAATAGAGCAAAAAATAGAAATTGATACAAATATTTTTTGAAAATATAACAGAAGCGATCACGATCTAAGAGAGATCTCAAAGGGTGCGAAATTACATCATAAATATTCAGAATTAGGGAACGACTTTTGGAACGGCTTTTGTCTGTGCACTCATTCGACCGGTCATATGTGATGAGCGAGAGAGACGTTCCATAAGTCCTTTCCAAATCATAACATTATTCAAAGGAAATGCTGAATGAATGTCGATTTGGCAAAGGAAGGACTGGGAAATGGAAACGAGGCAAACACTTGTACGTGAAAGTAAATTGCATAGGTGTTGTGATACACAATAATCGTTGTAAAAAAACAATGTCTCGGACACATTAGAAACACTTGCGGTGGACAATTGATGGACCTGATTCGTCATATTCAGCCTTGGCGATCCACATCTGCTGGAAGGTGGAAAGCGAGGCAAGGATGGATCCTCCGATCCAAACGGAATACTTGCGCTCAGCAGGAGCTATGATCTTGATCTTCATGGAGCTGGGGGCCAGGGCGGTTATCTCCTTCCGTATACGGTCCGCTATTCCGGGATACATGGTCGATCCTCCGGACAGAACGGTGTTGGCGTAGAGGTCTTTGCGTATGTCGATATCGCATTTCATGATGGAGTTGTAGCAGGTCTCGTGGATTCCAACCGACTCCATTCCAAGGAACGAAGGCTGGAAGAGCGCCTCGGGGCAACGGAATCGCTCGTTTCCGATATTGATGACCTGAAGAGGACAGAAATGATTGGTATTGATTGAATCAGTCAATAGCCCCAGAACTTCTGTAACCCATTCCATACCTGTCCGTCGGGAAGCTCGTAGGACTTCTCCAGGGAGGATGAAGAGGCAGCGATGGCCATCTCCTGTTCGAAGTCGAGGGCGACATAGCCAAGCTTCTCCTTGATGTCACGGACGATCTCACGCTCGGCAGTGGTTTTTAACGAGTAACCACGCTCAGTGAGGATCTTCATGAGGTAGTCAGTGAGATCTCGCCCAGCCAGATCCAGACGGAGGATGGCGTGGGGAAGGGCGTATCCCTCGTAGATGGGCACGGTGTGCGTGACACCGTCTCCAGAGTCAAGTACGATACCGGTGGTACCTGCAAGGGATCACCGGATTGAAATGAATAATGAGTATGACCCAATGAAGCCACAGTATCCCTCAACCATGCAGCAATCCAAACTCACGTCCGGCGGCGTAGAGGGAGAGCACGGCCTGGATGGCGACATACATGGCGGGGGTGTTGAATGTCTCGAACATGATCTGGGTCATCTTCTCCCTGTTGGCCTTGGGGTTAAGGGGAGCCTCAGTCAGGAGGACGGGGTGCTCCTCGGGCGAGACTCGCAGTTCGTTGTAGAAGGTGTGGTGCCAGATCTTCTCCATGTCATCCCAGTTGGTGACGATACCGTGCTCGATGGGATACTTCAGGGCGAGGATTCCTGAAGAGTCCCGATGATTCAACCAATTCCAAGAATAATTGAAATATACCTATTGATTTTATCAGTTGCCCATAAATTGCAGCAGGACTAGGGATTTATCTTGAGAAATTTTATGAAAGAAGATGCATCTTTCATTCTCCGAGCAGCAGTTGTCTCTGTCATGTGAAACACGCTAGAAGGGGAATAGACAAATGAAAAATACATAAAATTACCCCTTTTAGAAACCATAATGCTAACCTCGCTTGGACTGCGCCTCGTCTCCGACGTAAGAGTCCTTCTGTCCCATGCCTAGCATGACTTCAGTATGCTTGGGTCGTCCGACGATGGAGGGGAAGACCTGTAAAGGGCGTAATAGGATTCTGTAGGTCTACTGACGTGCAGCCAAGAAAGGCAAGAAGACTCACGGCGCGGGGAGCGTCATCGCCAGCGAAGCCGGCCTTGCACATGCCGGAGCCATTGTCAACCACAAGAGCTGCGACCTCCTCGTCACACATTATGTCCGGGATGCCTCAATCTTGGTTAAACCATTAGAGTCAGGAAACAATAAGCAGTAAATGTGAAAGCGTCAGAACTATGCAGAACTCGTAACTAGAAGAGGCATAAATGGAGGTAAGGGTACCACGTTGCCATCTATATATCCAGTATCATGTTCCGTGATCTTTCCTCTAACAATTGTGTATCATTGGAAAATGAGTGCGCACTTACCAATTGTTTTTCTTAAGGATCAGTAGGGTGGTACTCGGCCGGGTTTATTTACCTCAAATGCATCACCCGCGGACATCTGTCGTATAAAGGGACAATCACTTGAAAGAGACATCAGTGGTTAGAACATACTGCGCAAGGTACAAGAGGTTTCCTGCAATGATTCACGTTCTTCACGCTTGTTGTTATTCACCGTTCTCCTGTCCAAATGCTGACTCTGACACACTTATCTCGCTGCTTATTTTAGAACAGTTTCCCTCCTTTTCTCCTTCTAAGTTCTTCATGTTACATGTTAGTTTGGTTTATTTATTTGATATTATACAACAAAATTTTGCGGTCTTTAGCTATGGACTGCTCGTGTTCTTTTCGAAATATGGCACAAGAACATGGGTGTTTCATAATCCGATCTCATGTCTCACATAGTGTAAACGAAAGAAATGCATCACTGTGAATATGATAATGATTCACTGGTAATCATCTATGGTTCGAAACAAAATTAATATTTTTTATTATTTAAATAAAGAACAGATTCAGTGTTTACTAACATGTATTCACATGCATAATTTACATGATGAATAAGCTCATGGAAACAAAACATTTCGTATACACATTTTGCCCTGGCATTCGACACATAGACCAAATCGTTCGCCGTCGAGAGTAGTTATTTCGACAATTTCATAACGGCTATCACTTTTATTCCGACGGATGCTAAAAGTACGAAGAATAGGCATAGAGCGATCAGGATTATGCGCGTCTGAAACGAGGATGTTTCCAAAAAATAATAAAACTAAGTCCTAACCTTGCTGATTGGCGATTCTTCTGAGGATGTGCCTTCCTCAACTGGTAATAGGTTCTAAAAATGTAGTTCACTTAGCACAACTTTTAGCCAAGTTCGCTCACCTGATCATCCGTTGCTTCTTCAGCTAATGATGTGTTCTGAAAGAGTATATGAACTTTTATCTAGACAATGCCACACATACTTGATCATCAGCACCCACTGTCTCATTTTCAATAGGAATCGAGACCTAAAACATCTTTACATTCAATATAAGTATCGCTTTCACACCGCTTGCTTTGGAAGCACGTTTGCCTCAAAGTGGCCCTTCAAATTTCCGGATGGCCAATACTGCGCAGCTACGAAAGCTCTCGCGGACGTTGAATAGGCCACGCCAAAGCCGACGTTAGTGCTTGCCTGAAATGTTTTGCTTTTTGACTAGCTCGACCGTAACATAGCATTATATATAATTTTGACCGATTATTTTCAGTTGAACATACGTCTCTAAACCTAACTATCCGAAATAAGTACAGAAATGAAGTTTACCTTCCATACAAGCGTAGTGAAGTGCCCGGTTTTCGCTGAGAAGCCTGGCTTGCCGAATGAGTAATTGGCACTTTCATCGTACCATTGACATGTGCAAGCAGTTGGGTCTGGAAGTTGTTATTCGTTTTATGTTACCCGGAAGTTGTTTGAAATTAATAAACCAACCGGCACCACAGAAGATATTCTCGCCATAGTCTCCTTTCGAATGGAAGAGTTTGTTCTTTCGCAACATTACATCAGCGTGTTTTTGCGCGGATCTGTATTATTTGTACTAAAATGATAGTAAATTCCATTTTTTCCATTTTTAAAATTTTTTTATATATATTTATTACTCGTCTTATCTCCGAGGAGATGCTGTCTCTAAGAACGAAAGACACCTGCTCCGAGTGGATTAGATGAATGAGAAATGCATTTTACTGACGTCTTCGAAATCCTAATATGTGTATAAATTTGCATCGACGCCCATAATTTTGTAAATATTCATGCCCTATCATAAGGAAAGCGTAAGTTTCTTTAGGAGGGCTGACCTGATCAAGTTCTCATCCAATGTGAGTGGAGAAGCTCCATGATGCGCCCGTAGTTCGTTGTGCTCACGAAGAACCGCGATGCCACATCAATCTTAACTGAGCTCATGGGAACATGACGGCTTAAAGACAGGTGCGGATGACGTGGACAAATGTGCCATCATTCGCAACATTTGACACCTTTATGGATATTTCACTATTTGGCGATACTGTTTAAGGCATTCCCATCTTTCAGCAATGAGCACACACATTTTCCGCTAATTAAAGAAACACAATTCGAAAACAAACCTGTTGTCGGATGTCCACAATGGTGTTCGAGTTACTCATCTGCAGAAATAAACCTAAACGCAAACCGTTGGTGAGAAATGAATCGAGTAAATCATGAGTAAGAAATCGAAAGCAGTTGAAACAACGTATTGTAACAAAAACAGACACGCACTTTCGTGCAATGAATTCTGCCAGATGGTTTTGCTCTTCTATTATATAACCGCAATGCTAATAATATATGTAGCACATGTGATATCAGTAATGTTGTTGTGTGCGGAGAGAAATGCGTTAAAAGAGCGTCTTATGGTCAGAACAGACTGTACACAGATCTGCCGAGTTACGCATCACTCTTCCCCGTCAACGTAATTCAATTGTATGGTATCACATTTCGCACCGCTGACCATGTCGATTCTCTTTTAGGCTGCCGTCTCTTGTGCTCGCAGATATAAGCAATTATCAAGAATGTAGAAAGGTTCCAACTACCGCTGCTGTGGGTAATGACGTTAACGAGTTTTGTCATGTGATCTGAGAACGCGTTCTTATAAAAGTCGAATTTACAATGAGGCTAACAACCTTAATGCAAAAAATTATTTCACACATACGCAATAAAGACCTTATATGAAGGTGACCGCGTAAGATTCAGAGAAATGAAGTCGATTTTGGTACAATGGCAAAAAGTTTTCGAACATTCTCGAAAAAATCACTTTAGATGGATCTCGATGCGTAGAATACAGGTTTGAAAACGCCATATTTTTAGAAAAAAATTATTATCAAGATATTGACGTTATTTATCGTCAGAATAGCTTACAGTTGTGCTTTAGTAAAGTTGACAAGAGGTATTTGACCAGCAGAAGTCTTAACAATGCTGCACAGAAACAATTGTAGCTGTAGGCGAGTTGCCGGAAGCTATAACACCGATTTGCTCCACAGTGTCTCCCGGAGCGATCGTAAACCATGAGGGGGTACGGTAGACGTTTCCGGATATCGGTTGAAGATTCCAGTACTGCTTCAACTCCTAAGAATGAAATTTTTAATTTATTATGCTTTTTCACTTGATCCAGGTTCGGTCTGGTGTATTAATAACACATATATAGGAAAATCTCTTTGATATAGAAAATACGCACAGCGCCAATCTGTATGTCCACACTGCACACTTTCTGACTGCCGTTGTTTCGCATTCGAAGAGTAAACTCCCTGAGCTGACGGTTGTTCTCCTAAACGATTACCTTTATCTCGATTACCTAAAGTTAAAACGTTTTGAATATTAATGCCCAAATGATCGTACACTCCAAGCGGTTTTGGCCACAGCTGTGAGGGAAACTCCTCCATTAGACCCGCCTCCCGTGTTTCCTCTCGTTGTGGTATCTACAGTAGGACTTGTCTAAAGAAATAAATAATTATCGCATGAAATATTTCATCTCTGATCGCGTCGGTCGGCACTTCGAAAATTTTGAACTTTAGGATGAATTCCATCCTGACTATGAGCAATTCGCAAATTTGTAGAAAGTAAAATCTTGCCACGGGATTGAATCCTCCACCAATACGACATTGTTGCTCGGGAAATTCACCATGCGTAATGCAGATTTGGCTGGAAAATCACATTCGGCAAAGTATTATAGCTTTCCTTTTGAACCATCAATGCTCTTCTACCATTTGCCAACAAGCCTTCAAGATCATTTTTTAATACTATCGAACGTGACTTACTTTCCAGAAACCTGGAACTTGGTCGGATTGGGTTGTGCTCTTATCGTCAGGTCGATCTTTCTTTGGATGGGAGTCTGCCAATCATCCTCGAGCAGACCTCCAGTGTCTCCCGAGTTTGGGTTGAGGTCCCAGTAGAACTGCAATTCGAATTATCTTTTCTGTCCTCCCACACTATGCATACAAGATTGGTCTAGCAGTCAGACAAGCAGGACCAATATCCCTCTCGGGATACCGGAATAAAGCATTTTAAAAGCATTTTGATTCGAAAACACTGCAATTAACTATTGTGGGATTGTACATAAATGTCTAATGTGCAGCGAGTACAACAAAATTTAAAAAAGAGAAACCAGAGAGCCTGTCTTACGTTATTCGTCATGCAGTTTCTCCTTAGGTACTCGACGAACCACTGATTCCACGTCAGGTCACGAGTGCCCGGTCTCGCGCGGCCTCCCCATTCACCCACGACCACGGGCTGTCCTGAATGGACTAATACTGCTGAAGTTTGTCGTAATTCATTCACCAACATCTAGGGGTGCACTAAAATGGATTATGTGATTATTATGAACGGATTCGAACGAAAGGATTCTTGCTACTGGATTTGGCATCAAACCTGTAGCCTTCGCGACGAAGCCGTACTTTCCGTTGTAGATGGCCTCGAGGTTGGTGGGGAAGTCCGGCGTCTGGCATGTGATTATTTTCAGCCATATATTGATGTTTTTAAGAGAACAACCGTTAAAACAACAAATATTAAAATAAGAGTTTCTTACATTGAATTCCGGCCTGTCGTACACGTCTGGGCCGTAGCAGTGAGGAGAGTAGACAACCCGGTTGTTCAGATCGGCATTGCCTGAAAATTGCCATCAGTATTGCATAGAATAGTCGCCTTGCTGTCCAGCAGCCATTGCAGGAAGGAGCGCTTTTGAACTAGAGTTGTTCGAACGAGAACGAGAAACGAGACTCGTTTTGATTTGCATGCATAGCTGTGCAAAAATGAGATCTCGTTTTTCTCCCTCTCATTCATTTGCCTTTTCGAGTCTCGTTTCTCGGTCTGATCGTTTTCCTCGCATGAGGAGACCAATCCTGGTAAGCGAAGAAAGGAGAGTGATCGTCCGATCGCCGAACGAAAACGATAATTAGATAGATAAACGAGATCTTGTTTTTTCGTCGCTCCTACGAAATTGCAAAACGAGATATCGTTTTCTTCCCTCTCTGCGGAAGAAAATAAACGAGATCTCGTTTCTCGTACCACTCTAATTTGAACCTGTATTGATCGGGAACTGCCCAGCTCCTTCGAGGCGATTTCCCCACTCGATTCCCTCCACGAAAAAGAGACCTTCGAAATCGGATAGTGCCTAAATTTTACGCTGATCCTTGCTCTCAATATGAAAACATCCAATAAGGATCAGAGCCATTTTTTCTGTTCTCTATTCTGATATTACCAAGAGAGAAAACATGCTTTACGTTAATCATCCTCTCCGCTGCCTTATTCCAGTCAGTCGCAGGGTTGGAATTGCCCCAAGATGCTGAGTCATGAGGCTCGTTCTTCAGGTCTATCGCGAAGACGTTCCATCTGGAAATTTAAATTTGGCGCTCGTATTTTTAATTTTGGCGTGAAATATGCGGGTTAAAATGCTCACTTTCCCTTCACGCGATTAAGAAGAGTCTTCCAGAGTTCGATTACTGTAGATTCAGGGTATTCGTTGTTGTACCTGAAAGGAACGGTCACTTTGATTTGAAGAAAGTATTATGTGAAGATCTCGTGGGGCATACCAAAGATCGGATATTCCGCCGTTTGCTGTGATCCTATGATTGTCGAGCATGATGAGCAGTCCTCGGGCGGCCGCTCTGAATACAGATGTCGCATCGTGCGAAAGACACGAGCGCCATGGACATTTGCGTCATAATTGTGAAATGGACCGAAACAACTGCTCAAGTGTCCATTTCATCATTACGTCGATTTCATTGACATTCGTGTCTTTCACCCCATTCTAACATAGAAAGTTACATAATTCCTTTTCTCAAGCTATATCATCAGTTAAAATTACCGCTCTTGGGTAAGTTAAAGAAGCCGTAAAGGGAGATTGCGAGGCGCTTCCCGACGGATATCAGTCTCTCCAACTACCAAACACAATGGACGTTAGAGTGACCTGGTCTGA
>JACMIF010000796.1:0-14662 GCA_014805445.1 Diplogasteroides magnus
GTGGAGAATATTTTAGAAAAATAAAAGCCGCCCTTATTTGTGGATCCCGAGATGCTAGGTCCAGAAAACTGCATTTTTCGGATATGCTTCAACTCGAATATATGTATTCTGCTCTGTATAGAGGTATCGATAGCAACTGAATAGTGGCTTATTTTATACATCAGACCAGTACTATATAGTAGCCCAAGGGGCATTGGACTGGATCTCTCAGGAAAGAAGTTAGGATTTTTCAACAGAGATCGATTTTTTGCCAAATCGTGAAAATGTCAATTATCATATCTCTCGAACCAGAGCAGCTATGGCCATGGATACCACGTATTTTGTACATTCCTCAGTCCCCACCAATATCCACCCCACAAACCGCCATTTAAAACATCTTGACAAAATTGCACCAGGGAGTGGTTGACGATCTCACAGAGTGCGTGTTATAACTCTTTCATTGCGTAGTCATGTTAAAAACCTATCTCAAATTATACATACATAGACACCAGAGACTAACTTTAAGGATTTTCCGTAAGTACGGTGATAGGGATTCCCCCTCTTAGAGGGGGATTCCCGCGGAATCCCGGGGAATCCCCAAATTCCCCAAGCTAAATATTTTAAAAACTAGAAAAGATACGAATTTCTAGTCTTGACAGGTCGATGCAGAATATAATTCTCTACAAGATAGATTACTTCATCCTGTTCATACGACTAATTTCGAATTTTGGTTGTATTTTTAAAAGAAAAATCACAGCGAGGCATGGGTTAATATTTTATCTAGGTATATAGGATCAACCAAGTAACAGAGCAACTCCGTACGGGGAGGAGGCGCGCAGGCGCGCAACCGACACCACCCAATGTAGCTCATCCTCGAATACTTTTTAAATAAAAATTTCTAATTACTCTTTTGACCAAGAGGAAGTAACCTATCTTGTAGAGAATTTAATTCTGCATCGACGTGTCAAAACTAGAAATTCATATCTTTTCTAGTTTTTAAGATATTTAGCTTGGGGAATTTGGGGATTCCCCGGGAATCCCCCTCTAAGAGGGGAATCCCTATCACCGTAAACGGAAAATCATAATGCATTCGTAAATTTATTGGACCATGTTTTCTCTCACAATCAGTCTTCATTGAATATTCTTCAATGTCTTCCTCGCTTTTTTCATTGCGATTTTTAAATTTCATTATATTTGGCTTGTCCAACCCGGTGAAATACCAAAAATTTTAGCAACTGTCAACCGACTACTTCCATTTCTATGAGAGAGCAGCTTAGTCAGTTGTAACAGAGAAAATGACAAAAAATATATATATCGCAGATTTTCGAACGGGATGAGATGAATGTGGAGTCAGTGAAGAGGATAATGAACACAAGACAATACGCATGTGAACTGACAGAGAGTGAAAAGACACTCATAACGGATATTCATGTTGCATTGCTACTTAGACGTTAAATGAGACCATGTTTGCCTTGAGAGAATGATCGCAAGCTCGGATATTGTGTTTCAAAGGAAAGTTTTGACTGATCATCGCTATTTCATACTCAAATGTTGTCATAATCACGAGAATAAATAATTTCGGAATAGATATCTCTGAGTTTGCACGGTATGTTTTGTGCACATCATTATTTATTTGCGTCAACAACTGCCACGGAGACATCACTCAATTCAATTTATTCACTGAAACTGATGCCGGGAGAGAATGATGTCTCTTCGGAATGAGGTTATGGTTCCAAAATACTCCGCATCATAAGTTCAGCATGCAATATAATAATTTTATTAGTATATTTTTGTTCAGTAAGTGAATTGGGTAGATGATTGCAAATTCTTTGGCATAATAACTGTGTAGAAAACTAAGATCAATTGAGAGTTCACTCTTTATTCTACACGCCAATTGTTTCATTAAAAACTTGTCTGTATACTATTTTTCCTGGCATGCTCATAACGTTCTCCCTATTTACATATGTGAATATGCTCACTCAGCGTTACCGGCGTTTCTCGTGTATGTCTATCCATAATATCAATGAGAGTCGGAACAACACTGTGGACTAGTAGTACTCCACCACCATGATCCCTTTGCTCTCTTCATCGTTCCATCACATCATTCCATATAATGGCAATGGGAGTCAGAACAAAGATAGGAAGATTATGCACAACGTCATTGATTGTGGGTGAACGTCCTCGTTCCATTGAAATCATTCCTCCTTTCGCCACTCATTCGTTCATTCACCCTTTATTTTCGCCACGAACCATTGATTGTATGGTTTCAGAGTTGACGATGTTGCCACGGACATTTGAACTTGCACATGCACACGACGATAAATCCATGCTTCTTATACTAACCTTAACTCTACACTCCTAACGCTGATATTTTTTATGATCCATCAACCATTGGAGTTGCATCAGGAGAACATTCTCCAATTACAGGGATAGACGCACAAACTATAGCGCGAAGCTGAAAAAACGCCTCCAGGCAGAGTACGAGGCCTGTGATGATGACTGCAGGTGTATCTGTAGACATAGTGTGATAGTGCGCAACCCTTGCGTATTGCATGCGCGTTTCGGTGTATCAGAGTTCAGGGTTCCCTTATCAGTACATTTAGTGCATTTGCCATTCATCTGACCTCCGCGGAGCTGTTAGCTATCGCAAGAAGACCTCCTACTAGATCATAAGAGAATCCTGTCTTGCGTGTCGAGTGTCTGTCTCGTCCCTGAATAGTCGAGGGAGGAAGTCTTGCTTTTGTTAGTTCGTCTCTTTGCAAATAATAAATAGTTATTTACTTCTCTGCGGAATTGGCTGTCGTGCAGTATACAACAGTAACCACAGTAGCGAACACAAGTCATCTTCGTTTGATGCTGTTTCCCTCTCAAAGAAGTCACGTGTGAACGCCCTAACACTCTCATTCGTCGCCATTTGGTCATCCTTTGTTGTTGTTATGTCAATCTCTATGTTCAACTGCTACCACATGTTAAAAGGCAACTCACGCAATAAATCGAAACTGAGATAAATGTTTTGTTTCCATTGCAAATAGTATGATTTCCAAAACGGTTGAAAGGTGCATTTCTCATTCGTCGACCCTCTCGCTGCTGCCTCGATAGAAATGCACATTTTTACCGTTTTAGTAACCCTAATGAACAATTCACTTGACATTATTCCACTTCTGCCCTACGTTCCATTGATATCGTTACGAGGCACATTCGGTTACGGAGTCAACCGCGATTCGCGTGGTGTAGTTATTATTATTGTGGAAAACCAACTTGATATACCGAGTACAAACACTCCATCTGGCTGACGACAGTGCCCTCTCAAATTTGCGTGCTATTTCGTCGTTTCGCTGACCGTTAGCCATGATTTTGAATAGGTTTCACGCTCAACATATAAAAATCATCCAGGGGGTTCATTGATGAGTCCCCCGCCCCTTGGATGAATAGACCGTCTGAACGCTGGGGGCGAAACGGTCAAAATTCTTCCAAAACATTCATTAGTTTTCGGTTCTAAAACTTATTTTGCAAGCTAGAACCTTTCAATCCTTTTACAACTTTTCTAATATAGAGGCTGACTCTCAACTCCGTTTACCACAATAATAAGCCATTGAGATTTGAGAGTGAACGTTCTATAGTTCCCATTCCAACGACTAGCCTCTCTTTCATACATGAATTCACCCTTTGTTGTGGTCATGAACGTCCTAGTATCGACAGGTTAAAGATCATTGTTAGCGTCTACGTATCGGGAAGTTATTGATAGCCGGTGAAAAATAGTTCCGTCACCAAATGCACACGGTGTAATGCTAATGTCTTACAATTCATGGTTGAATTATGCAGCCAGTAGGAATGCGATCACATAAATAATGAATCTGGCATTAAAAGTCAACAACAGAAATAGTGTACCAGCGGTGAGAGTGGACTTTTTCGCCGACTGTCATGTAACTTCTCGAAAAGAGAATCCTAATAACTTTACGTTATAAATTTGCGTCATAACTGCGGAGTAGACGGTTGCATCATGAAATGGAGTCTTTCATTCTATTGTTTTCGCCCGCCTCTTCGACCTTTGGTGTTGTAACAAGGATATTTGCGCCGAATTAGCACTATGTTTATATTGCTTACTCTCTCGAGGAAATAGCCATTCGGCTTTTCATTCTAATTCTTTCTGGCTGAGTGCCCACTCTCCTCCAGTGACATGATTCGTCTGGGGGTAATTTTCGCCCTTTGTTGTTTGTTGGTTGGATGCTTCGTGTTTACACGGATGAAGATAAGCGACCGAGAATTAGTGCCCCAGTATTGCGAAATGATGTGTGGTCGGCATTCGACTGAAGTCAGTTGTCACATTATCCCCTTCTTTCTATTCTTCTACTTACCTTCCCCTAGATTTCCTCTGCTATGGGACTGAAGTGGTCACGTGAGTATTTACCACCCATAACAACCTGCACGGCTTTCACGCTCTGCATTCGACAGACAGCCATATTGCATTCGACGGACACTTCCCCCCGTCCAAACCCCCTTCCGTTTGAGCTATCTCAAATGCACAGAGGAGAAGTTATGCAAGAAAATCCTGAGCCCTATTCACTCCTCAAGCACCAAATAGTCCCGCGTGTTCGTGGCTTGTCCATGTAAACATCCGCGTCCCCAAGAAGAAGCCTTTTTCCTTGATGTTTAGTAGCAGCGACAAGTCATGTCTCATTTAGTTCCCCGTAGAATGGGCAACAACCTCAGTGGACAGCAACATTTCATCGCTCAGGTTTGCCATTTTTCATACATTTGCTGAATATTCCACACCTTTTCTGGAGAGCTAAGCCTGAGAAAATGTTCAGAAAATAACTCGGAGACACACGGTGGACGGAAAGGATTTCGAGCCAGTCGAAACACAAGTTTGTGCCTTTCGAATTATTGTTTTGCTTTTACGAAATAGTTTTGATCCTCGTAACTCATGGCCTTTTAAATGTTCTTCCATGTTTTGCTCATCTTTGCCTCTAGATATGGAAATGTCTTCGTTTTTCCAATCTGTTAGTACATCAATTGACTCACAGGGTCTTCTACCCAGACGAGATTAAATAAATATCATGATCAGAGGATTAGGGGGTGGGAGGATGAGTTGCTTAAGATCTCACTCTCTTTCCTCTCAATCTTATCCCTTTTCGAATCACAGATAACAGATGAGGTGAGAATTAGCAGGTGCGAAATATTCCATTTGCGAAGCCCCAAGATATTTCCTAGTGGGGGTCTTCCACCTATTCCCTCTTCCTCTTCATCTCTCTTGAGTCAAGAGTCTTGACTTCTTTCCTAACTAATATGCTATCATTCGGAAATTGCGTTCCCTATCCTAATGAGGACCCAGAGCCACCTCCGGTACGAATTTATATGTTTTCAACAGAAAACATTTTTAAAGGGCAAAGTTATTGTATTTATTGTTATGGCGAAACAAGTGTTGAACAACTTTCTGAGATGCGCACATGAAAAAAGCTACTTACGACGCAAAAATGAGGCAAAAAAATTCCTTCGGCAAAAAATCGGCAGAAAATTTCTTTGCCGCTTTGTCGCGAAAAGTCGTTAGATCCGGAAAACGACAAAGACGTGATTCAGATGTCTCCCGAAGTCGACGAACCCATCAACGAATCATTCTTGTCCAAGATCAAAGACATCGACGTCGAATCGAAGCATTCCCCGAAGAATGAAGGGGCACTTCTCAATATCTCTACGGTATTCCCAATCTTGCCAATCCAATGCTTGTTTTTCAAAGAATAGTGGTTCACACCGCGAAAAATGCATCTTTTTTTTAGTCCAACCTGACAATAATAGTTTCTTTTCATTTTCACTCCAATTTTCTGCAACATTAGGGATATCCTGATTGTGAGTGGAAATCACTCAAGACATTGGAATTATGACATCAATAGAATCCTTGTAGGACAAGATGAATGTCGGATTCGTAGGATTCACAGGATCAGGAAAGACGCAGCTTATCAGGTATTATACGGATTATTATTCATGTAGACTCAGTTGAATGTTGGCCTTTATTTGATGAACATGAAACGTTTTCGAAATCATAACTAATAGTCGTAAAAACTGCGAAATAGCAGGCAAATGAGAGAGAGATAGAGCGGATTAAATTTTTACCAGGCTTTGACTTTCCGAATCTTACGGTAATAACGAAAAGGCCGTTAGTAAATGACGATAATAATTTTTAAAAACAATCACGGTTATCACTTGGTTTTAGATCCATTCTCGGATGTCCTCCCGAAGCCCCACATCACGGTATCTTTCTGTTCTTTTAATTTGATGAACGACCACAAATCATTACATTATATATATCATTTCAAAAAAATTGTGGAAGTCTAATATGCAGATTCCTTGTTACTTTGGCAGAGATCGCATCAGCAGCTAAGCGAAAATAAAAATCCAACTTTGGTCTTAAAACGTGCTATTGATCACTGTAGCCATTGTGCATTCCATTTTTATCGCATGCATTGACTTTCGGTCGAGAAGGGACTAATCCTCTCCTCTGGAACCATCAACACAAGCAGTTCACATTGATTTCATGTTATCAACCTATTTCGAGAATATATGACCGGAAATTCCCAGACCAGACAGGATGTTCAAGTGATATTACTCCCTCTCAATACAGTCTCATTCCTTACACCATTGATCACAAGAGAGTTCCGTTCTCAAAATATCCGCCCTAATCGTAGTCAACATCGAGTGACTTCAACTGGCCTGAGCATCTGCGCAAAAGCCGCATGAGGCTTTCACGATAGCCAACACATAGTGATAGGTGATAGGGGAGATGCAAAAAAATCCTTACGGAATATTTGAAAGGTGAAACGAGCATATAGCATGGACGATGCTCATAACACTTATCTATAATTGCACACAAATTGTTTAGGAAGCAGTGTTATGGTGGACAAACGGTCGACGTTCAGGAAATGCAGATCTGTGCACTTTTCAGAATAGTGAGTTGAACTGAAACGTCTACCTATGTGTATGTGGTCTCGTTCCATCACTTCGGGTCTCATTTTTCATGCAATCTCTTGTTTGCTGACTGGGTATGTAGGTGGACACACTTTTGTATATTTGTCTACATATTTGAGTTCACATAAGACATTCTCAGCTAAAATCCGGTGAAAGAATTTTGCAACCGTAGCAATAATTCTTACAACTCGATCTTTGTCATTGCGGTTATTTCTGTCTCCCTGAATTCCGACACACTCTCTAGGCTTACTATATCAATTCTGCTGAAATGCGGCCTTTTGAAGACAGATTGCTACGGTTTCTGTTAGGAAAGCAAAAAAACATAAGTCGAAAGAGAAGTGAGACCTTGAATGGATGAGATTTGACGATCTCTGATGTGAAGTGACAAAAATGAAGAATTGCAGTGTCAGCGCCCAGTTGATCCCATACTACTTCCGTCGGATAAACAATATCGTTCTATGGGAGGTGAACAACTTTTATATTCCTCTTGAGCTACTACTTGATTGTTCGAGACCAAGGATAGCAAAGCAAATTGATAGTTTTTAACGAATATAATAAAAAGCGAGGTTCGATCACATATTTTCTTCTCTCAAACATTTCACTAAAGATGGGGAGGAACGGGATAATCCTTAGGGTCCTTGGATGAGGGAAATGAAAGAAGACATGATAATCCTCATCAGATCTCATATCCATTCGACGTCGTCCACAACATTGGAGAACAGGAGAAGAGACTTCAGAGGAGAGAACAGAGATTGAGACAGTTTTTCGTGTATGGACAACTTCAATTCCATTATTATGACCCCAAGGCCATTTTCATGCAAATAGAAGTTTGAAAGGCCAGAACAATAAATGCAAAAACAAAACAAAAAACATTAGTCAAAACCAATCAATTCTCCCTGTATTCTTTCTTTTCAGAGAGCATCATCTGAACAAATTCTCACTTCTCTTCGTGTGTGTTGAAGGGGACGATATCAGAGAAGAGGTCACATTTCATTCTCATCCATTTCCCTCTACGATATGGGAAGCTCCTATGATTCTTCCTTATTTCGGGATGATTCCCAGCTTTGAAAAGTCATCAATAGACTGCGTGTCTGTAGTGAGAGTATTTGGGCATTTCGTGCGAAAGTCAGCTGACACATATTTTCTTCGTCGTAATGGTGAAATCGACATTGATGATGCATATGTCCATTTCACCACAATGGCGCACTAATCTTTCATCCATTTCAGGACGTTGCATTCGCGAACGTCGCCCATGCTCATGGACAGGAGGTCATATTCCTTCGTACTAAATGTGACAAGCTCCTGGATAATGAGAATATTCAATCTGATGAGGAGAAGGAGGCATTCCTGAATAGAGGTTAGTCATTCTTTAACTTCTCAGGTGTCACAAGCTGCTCCCGGAACTCCCGGTCATCCCAAATTGAGAAAACCTACAATATTATTTCTGATTGGCCAGAAAGAGAATCTCTTCATTTGTCGTAATGTTTATTTCGAAAACGAGCATTTTTTTACAGGAGAAGCGATTGATCAAAAGCTATCTTAATGATTTTAGTGCGAATTCTCTTCGAAACGAACCTAGCTGAGGCTTCGCCCGCCCTCGCCGATCTCAAATGCTTCTTCGTGTCATCCAAGGTATTACTTACTTGTAAATAAATTAGAAGCCCTTTGTATTGATTAAAATCACAAATGTTGAGGATTTTCTCTGTTCATCTCTTCTGGTTCCCTCCATGAAATGCTTAATCTTCAGGTGATTCCACCTCTCATCGCTTCCTCCTCCAATCCTTCCGTCGTCGCCTTTCGAACTATGGAAGCGACGCCGTATACAGATGACTTCCTCTCG
This sequence comes from Diplogasteroides magnus, assembly GCA_014805445.1. NCBI lineage: Eukaryota > Metazoa > Nematoda > Chromadorea > Rhabditida > Diplogasteroididae > Diplogasteroides > Diplogasteroides magnus. Next base: position 8,780 of record JACMIF010000796.1, read on the forward strand.
CCCTCATACAGAAAGTATTCGTTGGAAGTGAGTTGACGGGGAAGACATGATAAATAAGTGGATCAGCATTGCAAAAAATATATGCACCAGAGTCTTTCTCATCCCCCCCCCTTTCTCTTTCTAACAGGAAAGGAGTAATCACAATTACTATTTTCTAGGAAACCCGGTCGCAATTATATGTGGACAAACTCATTGTTAGGCAACCTAAAAATTCAAGATAGGAATTGATCACAGCATACCCTGTTCCCAATCCTATTCTCATTCCCTTCAGGAAGGTCGACGTCACACATTCCACGAGCGATCCTCACCTTTGTCCGATACGATAACAGAGGCAGAAGAGGGAAGGGAAGAGATGGAGAAAGAGAGGGCTGACTTCCAAGTTAGTCAACTTTAGACAAAGATTTGAGAAAATAACAGCAAAATATATCTCTGTCCACTTATTCCGACCGTTCAACCAGGACGAGGAAGAAGTTGATTCAGGAAGATCTCATGACATTCTTCAATGTCAATCGACCGAAGAAGGATGAAGGACATGCATCATGTCCTGCCATAAACATTGAGAAGAAGGAGGATGAGGTGGAGGAGAAGGAGGGAGAGGTAGATCGTTCATCTTATCAAAGTTTCAAGGAACTGCATCTGATTTTCCTCACATTTAGCGGACGCGCTTGAAAAGTGTAGGCCCTTGACTGCTAGCTCCAACACAAAGTTGACTGACAGTATACGGTACTTTCGTATACCGCATTGCATTCAGTCTTTCTGCTCTCTTCCCATACATCCGCGTGAATGAGAATGCAATTATCGCGCTGTTAACTCCCCCAAAAGATGAACTAACGTAAGATAAATGCGACAATTTGCTTGGATTCAGAAGCCCGAACCCACATGGCAATCCAGACAGCTCGAGGAGGAGGACCTCATCTCCTTCATCATATCCACTCTCGACAGCCTTGATATCAACCCCAAATCCATGTAAAAATTCACTGTTCCGAGCTTTCGCATAATAAATATCGTAAACGATCGTTCATACTTGAGCACAAGCGTACACATAAATGGGAAATAACTTAAGACATAAATATTCGGGTCCACAACATCGTTGATTCACGGCGTTTGGCCAAGATAGTGAAGTAGAGGGCTCACAATCGCGTCAAGCAACAACAAAAAACACCAAAAACACACATTCACAAGCAAGATAAACCCCAATCTGAAACGAAAAATAAAACGTGCCAAAGTGAATCTTAAAATGAGAAAACAACAGATTTCGGTATTCCACTGATGATAGAAAAAGAAATTCCTACAAGGATGAAAGTACATAATGCATGAAGCCTCTGAAAGTACAAATGAAAAAAGGCGATATTACAAACACTGATATATGTATACTCTTGAGGCCATTCACAAGAAAAGGCGTTATGCGAACATGCAAAACAGGCTTAGGTATATAATGTTGCTTACAAAAATAATCTGGGCTCAACAGCGTCTATATTCGAATGGTTGAGGGTCTGGGAACAAATATAATACGGGGTTTTATTACTCAATGACGATAAACAAGGCACCGTCTCTTTCCTCTCAAGAGCAGTTGAAATATGCGTTGCGCTGCAGAAAAGTGCCGGGTGAAGTGCATTCGATGTTTCTTCAAGTGGTATTTGAAAACCCATACTTTACCATAAATATAACAACAAATAGCAAAATAGTTTTTGTTCCAAAATAAACGCACTTCCCCCAGTGAACACTGCAACAATGTCACTTCAACCACTCAAGAGAAAGGATTAACAGCAATTCGTATAGTCCCATTCCCTAATGATTATGCTTGTATGGTGGCTCCCTTTGCCAACTCTTTCCTCTTCAACAGCGTGTCTCATAGATTCCCGATCTTCCCATGTACCGTACCCATTTGATGACGTCATGGTCAGAGTAGTTCAACTTCGACTCGAACACCTTCAGATATCGTACCTGCAACAGGTTACAGTAGATATTTATCCACAGAGGAAAGAAAGTGATGCCGCTCATTTGCTAGTGAAAAGCATAAATTTGACTAAACACTCAAGCTGGAAAAACTTGGAATTAATTCATTCTGATCATTGGCGCAGTAGCACTCTTGAAGAGTAGAAAACCGATTTTTACAAACTTCCAAATGCATAAAATTGCCAAGTACGAAAAGTTTCATAATATCATGTTCCGACAAGCCAGAAGTGTCACGTCGCCATTCACCAATACCCTTTCTCCCTTCGCTATCTATCAGGATGAAAGACAATCGCAATGGACATTTGCGCCGGAATGGTGGAGTAGACAGATGCGACATCATTGTCGTCATTATCACGGCGCAAGTTTCCATTTCACCATAATGGCGCAAATGTCCATGGCACTCTTATCTTCCCCGTCCATCACGAGTATATCATTGCTCATCAATCTACACTGTAGATTGATGACGAATATTATGATTGATTCCACAGATTGATGATTATACAGTAATCAAAACCTAGTCCAAATAGTGGAAAGCTATTACAAACCTTGAATCCGGAAGGAGCGAAGGGCACCTCAAAGTTGAGCGAGATGGGCGGACGATTCCACTTGCGGTTCGCCTGAACAAATGTTTTACAAAGTTGCAAATGTTGGAAAGGTGCCAAAATACTATCCACTACTCACCACATTTCCGAACGTCAGCAGGTCCACTTCGGCCGAGCATTGAACCTACAAAGCTCATTCATGCATTATGAATATACACATATACGGGTCGGCCAATGCCGCTCATTGTCAAGAAAGAGCGCTATTATAACTCTTTGCTCACTACAGTAACCAATGCAAAGAAGAATCAGCAAAGCGAATCGATTGGATCCCCCCCCCCCACAAACCTCCTTTCCACCCGCCAGCCTCTTCATCTTCCACACGATTGCGTTCTCGCCAGACTTGTACTTCGCCTTGCCCTGCAATGCAAAATCATCAAAGGGAGAAGGAATAGGCACCAAGAATCATATTACAATGGAATACTAGAGCTCACAAAATCATATATTTCAGTAAATCGTGTTACTTGTAGCTTCCATGAAACATACATGTACACTGGATAGTCCGAACATATTTCATTACCAAAGTAACCAGCAGAAATCAAAATGGGACTGAAATTATCAATTCTGTTTTTTTTACGAAAAACAACTAGAATAAGCATACCTTCATGCAGATAACATTCACTCCTGAAGTGTGAGGAGGCACAGGGATTCGCACCTGCAAAATGATCATTCCATCGCTTCTTTAAATCATCATTTTATTAATTTCCAACCCGTGAAGATAACATCAAAGAATGCGGTAAGTTATATTTACATTTGCCATGAAACCATGTTTATACATGTCATTAATTATACGCATAAAATTCAAAGTCTTTGATCATATCTCGTTCATGATTCATTGTTTCTCAAAAAAACTCACTGTCAGAACAGAAGATTTTGCACAAACTGCAAGCGAAAAGTTACGACGGTAAACAGCGAATCAACATCGTGTGGGCATAACTAGCATTTGTAATGCGCACTACACATAAAGGAGAAAATACTCTTATATATCAGGACTGACATGTATTAGCAATATCAACTGTACGAACCTCAATCTTCTGTCCGATGAGATTTGGCTTGAAGTCTGCCTTGAGGACGACCTTGATGTCCATGCGGGACTTGTTCACCTCGCGAACCAGAGGAATCACTCTGAATGTGAAAACATATCATATTGATTTGAATACTGTCTCCGTTGAGGATCCGAGGAAAAGATACATGGGAAATGAATTCGAAATTCATATTCAGACAATGTCTGACAGACATCCATCTCGTCACAACGGAATAAATTCAAGCGAAGCAGTGATTACTCTTACCTGAAAGGCAGTTTGATGTCACTCGTTGTACGGTATTTCATGAGTTCGCAGCTGCCATCGGGTGGAATGAAACTGCAATTGGCTAATTTGGAAATGGAATGGAAGATCATCATGATGTTGATAGTGAGATGGTTTATCACTCATACTCAGCTTTATGTAGAAGTTGTGAGGCCAAATGACCGAGCATTTCGCATAACCAAGAGGCCAAGTCTCGGGTAATCACCACTGTTATTTATGTCTTGCCAAATGAAGGACGAACAGGCTCAAGAACGCTAACAGGTAGTTAAGCAAAGTTTTGAAGTGTGCGAGTAACTAAAATGCGCCAAGTAGCGACAATTTAAAAAAAACAATGGAAAAAGAAAAAAAATTAAATGGAAAACCAGATAAATAGAGTACCTAATGGCGTGATCGGTCTCGAACTTTGCCAGTCGGACGCATTGATCGAATTGAAGATCATCTATGGCCACTGAGACACGCTGTCTGAAAGATATCTGTATTAATTGGAGTGATAAAATCATCAGAAGACTAATAAAGGATTTCCGATTACAAACTGAATCACTACAAACGCTTATGAATCAAGCACGAAAATAGGGTTTGAAAAATAGCTCACGGTCTCTCCGTCTCTCCGGATCCCAGTGCGCGAGAGGTTCCGCTGTCCCTGAAATCGACATCAGTTACCGTAACCTTGCAAGCTGATTCTCTCCTAACTGAAGTTACCCTTCAACTATATTTTCTGATTTCAGTCCTATATATTTTGCATTCGCAACAATAAGCTTTAACCGTTGATACTCCGTACGGAATACAGTAACCCAAGTACCGTACCTGAGGGATAACTTGTCGTTGATGCCCAGTTTGCATTCTGGCATTCCCGACAAGAACGCCTTCATCATGACACGCCCTGCGACGTGCGCAGACAACACTGCGCCTGAAACAAGGAGAAATGATGTAAGTATGTAAAAATAACAAGTGGTAAAGATGGCAAGAGCGTAATGGAAATTTGCGCCATATTGGTGAACTGAACAGACGCACATCATTTCACGGCTCAAGTGCTCATTTCACTATTTTGGTACAAATGTCCATGCCGCGTTTGTCGTTTACCCAAATTTCCCATTTACTTATTCAACATACGGCAATTCTGGAACTTCTAACAATGTTTGTTCACTCAAATGTAGTACCTCTTGCGCACAGAACCGCCAGGAATAATTTTGAAGTGAGAACTATTGTTTGAATGACGAATGACATTTTTAGCAGCTGATTTCAAGAATTACTCATAGGGGATAATCCTTTCTGAAAATGCTGTGTAGTGATCTTGTCGGTCTTACTTCCAGTAAAAGTCGAAGAAATCATTTCAAGAGACGAAATAAGTGAAAAATTCTGACACTTAAATCGAATTCGTATGACCGGGAATGGGGTGGGGTGGCACAGTAAACTCAAAGTTGTTCAAAAATTCAGAAATTTTTTCTTGAACTATCTAGGGGTGGGATACACTTCCGCGAGTTCATAATTTTACCTTCAAAACTGGCCGATTTTCAAAAATACATTTTTGAAAAATTTTTATTTTTGAGTTTTGGTAGGCATGTTATATATCATTCGAAAGAACATTAAAAGTTATGCAAAAAACGTGTCAGGACATTTTCTCAGATGTCAAAACTACGCCAGTTATGACGATTTTTCTGTTTTTGGGCCTAATTTTCATCGAGTTTTTTAATGTTTACACCCAATTGCTCTCAAAAGGGGTCAAGAACTATACATGATAAAATTCTCCTGACATTTCTACGTCGGATAGGTTGCATTTCGATGCGAATTTCTTGCAGCAATCCATCTCAAATTGCGACGCAAAAGTGAAAATCACTGTAATCCGAGAGTCGGTGGTTCGAATCCCGCGTCGGGCAAACATCTTTTGCTAATTTATTTCGAAGTTCCAGAAAAACTTCCAACAAAAAAGTTGCTTATTTTGATGTCCTCTTTCGATTTTCGTCGAAAAAAGTAGGGGCTACGTTGAGCACCTGAACTCGATTTTCACGAAGGTGGTCGAAATG
>JACMIF010000796.1:14762-31436 GCA_014805445.1 Diplogasteroides magnus
CGACCCTCGGATTACAGTTGTTTTCACTTTTGCGTCGCAATTTGAGATGGATTGCTGCCAGAAATTCGCATCGATATGCAACCTATCCGACGTAGAATTGTCAGGAGAATTTTATCATGTATAATGCTTGACCCCCTTTTGAGAGCAATTGGGTGTAAACATCAAAAAACTCGATGAAAATTAGGCCCAAAAACAGAAAAATCGTCATAACTCGCGTAGTTTTGACATCTGAGAAAATGTCCTGACATGTTTTTGCATAACTTTTGATGCTCTTTCGAATGATATATAACATGCCTACGAAAACTCAAAAATAAAAATTTTCATTTTTCAAAAATGTATTTTTGAAAATCTGCCAGTTTTGAAGGTAAAATTATGAACTCGCGGATGAAGTGTATCCCACGCCTAGGTAGTTCACAGAAAAAATTTCAGAATTTTTGAACAACTTCTAGTTTACTGTGCCACCCCCTAACCGGGTCCTTCCCGGTCTTCCACGGAACTCGATTTAAACTTTTGAATACAAATCGCTCGAATGAGTATATATTTCTATGATGCTTTTAACACATTCTTTCTATCTCATCAAATAAAGGTCGAAATGAGCGGAGACAGACAATTGTGTTGCACTTATCTTCCATAATCCAATCAATATTCGCTAGATAGATAATAGGTACCTTGTTGAGACATGAGCAGATTGACGTGTTCGATGACATCGATGAATAGTTCGTTCCGTCGATACTTGATCCCCTCTCTGCGCCAACTGATCTGGCCAGTTACCTGTGAAACAATCAATTTCACACCTCCCCTTGAATTTGATTGTCAGTCATAGGAGAAAATCGTTGAAATACTGCTGATAACATTACAATCTTCTTATTTATGTCAAATTTAACAAAAACAAAAATGCTATTTGGAACTAGCAAAATGCTCAATTTTTGTACAGCTGAATGATCTTCACTTAATTTTTGTTTGGGGGAGGGGACGATTCAAGAGTGAATAATGAAAACAACGAATCTCCCTTTCGTACCTGTGACGTAATCTGTTTCTGTTCCTCTTGTGTGACTGCCTTCACTCCAGCCTGTGTGATGTACGTCTTGAGAACGGATGGATCCGTCAACTGAAATTAATTGGATGATAATATTACTGACAATGAGATCAAGAAGATGCATTTAATGATTGAGGACTGTCACCATCAATTACCCATGACATCAATGTTTCACTCATGGGAGAAAGACGATGCTGATTGTTTCAAAATCTTCATTAATTATTTTAGGTTCATATAACTATAGTTGATAGCCGAACTCGGTTAATGTAAACTTCTACATGTTGTGTTTCACTCGTGTGTGAAAAAAATGAATCTACGACACTTTGCGCTTTTTTCACCAATCCAATTGCATGACATGGGACGATCTCTATAAATAAATCGCAATCGACCTGAGGATATCCAAAGTCGATCAACTCATCGAGTAGTTCGTAGATGAGAACGAAGTTGGACCGGATGGATTCCTGAATTGTATCCATATCACTTCGTTCGATTGAATAGTACGGTAAATTAGCATAACAAGCCATTGCATTTTTTTTCAAGCAGACCATCTTTTGTTTTCAGCACCAATTTAGAAAAAAAATCTATTGAAAAGAGCGAAAAAGAGCCTTTATATCGGAAAGAGGTCAAATTTCCAACCTCAGTGAGCTTTCCAAAGTACGAGTGCATCGTGATCGCCACTCTCCTCAACACTTCCACCATCGCTGCCGCATTCGCATCTCTGAAGATCAGGAAAGTCAGTTTGCGATAGCTACAGTGCTCAAATCCTCGCAAATCGCCTACGGATTCCTGCAGTCAATTTCAAAAGCAGTAGCAAGTAAATGAGAATTACAGCAACATGGCTAAGTAACGCTTGAATATATCGAACACAGATATCGGTGATTTGGAAATGGCCAAAAAATATGTAATAGCGTGTCGACACCAAAGTGCCATGAAGGAATTACGAATAGTCACAGTCTATCAGACACGGTGAGAGACAAGAGAGCCATGCACTCTTGAGCCATAATGGTGAAATGGACACTTTCGCTGTTGAAATGGATACAATGATGATGTGTCTCTCCATTTCACCATCACGGCGCAAATTTACTTAGCGCACGCCCTTGCCTTAAACCCGAATAAGCATTCCATTACTTCCGATAATTTGCGATAGCTGCGTTACACTGCGTGAATCTTTAGAACAAATAGAAATGGTAAACGAAAAAAGGTAAACGCCTAAGAAGCGGAATGCTGACAATGAGGAGGAGAATTTGCAGGAATTAAGACTTCGAGACCGGTGTTTCCCAGTCATTACCCCAACAGATAAGGAATGAAAACAACTCACTTCCTCGTAGCCGCCACCAGCCATACTCCGTCCGTCTTCCTGTGCACGAATGATGTGCGACCAATGAGGTTGACAGGAGATCGGACCTGCTGAAAAAGAGAAAGAGACTGAATGGTGTTGCTCATGGAATAGCTTCTAGGACTACAACATAGCCTGTTTGACACGGAATACAGTATGCATTCATTCTGGACTAGATGGGACGAGCAGTGATCACTACGCTGCACGTTTGTTCCATAAAGAAAACCCTACATAGGAATAAATGAGACTATTTGCACCCGTTACTACGATAAATGAATAATTATATTACGAAAAGAGTAAAAAGTAGAATAAAAATTTGCCTAAATTATTCTTTCCTCTTCAATTGAGCAAAATAATCATTCCACTGCTGAGAAAAAGTGAGAAATGCAATGGAAGTTGCACTAAAGTTGCTGTTTACATTCCAGAGCATATTAAGCAGAAAATACAACCACTCTACTCGCTGATGAATAAACCCCCTCCACTTCCCCTTACCCGGAAGTCAGAATAACGGCCTTTCAAATAGATAAACCTGTTGACGTGCGTGTATGACATTCACTCGGAAGGCATTGACGGCATCGCGGGTGAGGTCATCACGGAACAATCTGAACAAAGCATGTTATTAAGAACAAGACCATAATTACAGTTTGAACATTATCATTCTACTAGAATTTAGAAAAACAGCAATTACGCAGTATGATTAAATTGACTAATTGACACATGTTATGCGCTACGCACGAAACACAAAATAAACGATTCAGCTATCGAAATTTGTGAAAAATTTTATTAAAAAGAAAAAGCATTTTGAGATTGGATTGGAATGTTGTTTTGCAATACATGATTCCTTGTAGATTAGGATTCCTAATGTGGGATTAGCAGAATAAAAACGTGTTTCGAAGATTGGATTAGAGGGCGAGGGGGGGGGGAATGAAAATGAATTCACCTGCATATTAGAACCTCGCCCTTGTGGTTGTACACGAACAACCCGCCAATCATGGCCTGAAGGAACAATATTTACATAATTTTTAAAAATACGCACATACCAAACAAACATGATCCTAGCAAATAATTCAACAGGCAAAAATATTGAGCGCAGGGGTTAGAGGGAAATGAACGATGTTCCGGCAATATGAACACGTTCGTATGTTTACATTGTGGAAACGGACGCTCATCGAAGGCCTCTTCACTATGCCATTTGTACTCAAATCGACATAATAGTTGCGTTTCGCGACGATAATGAAAGAAGGAGAAAACAGGGCAACATAATCCACAGGCATAATAGGCACAACGCTAATGTCTCAAATTTCATGCTAGGAAATCCGTCTGTGTAGAACCTGGAAGTTTGGATGGCGAGGATAAGTGCCCTTTTCACCGAAGGTCAATTTCGTCCCAAATGCGACAACCTACATTGCGGTATGATTGGTAGTGATGTTATTGTGTAGTTACAGGTAGAGATGTGCAGATCTACAGAGGATGTGAAAGGATCACGGTGCGTACAAGGATGCAACGAGATCATTCCCCATAATACACTACAACTGTAGTGAATACCCAAGTGCATTCACTGTTTTCCTATCGAAATGGAAAATCTAATCTTTCTCGTTCTCTAATTTCCCCGTTGATAAGATGAAAAGTATTGACATCAAAGCAGGAGACACTGACAACACAACAAATGCGCTTTGGTAGACAAACAGTACTCATCTCAAGCAGAAATGAATAGCGTTCGCTATTCAAAGCTGTCGCTATCAATCGTCCAATCTCTCCAGTGAATATCAATTTCGCGATTGAGATTGGAACGGATGACTAATGCAATAGAAGCCCGTTGCGAGTATACTATACAAAACGGTAGACTCTACCTGGTAAAGATGAATAACAGCAACAATGGTCAGCGTCCGAGCACAACAACAGATATTGAAAGGTCGCGAAACCTCTCGAGTTCACTCAAAAAATACTTATTTAAAAACCAAACATTTTATGCGTGTGAGAATCAATCAACTGTATTTACATACACCGTATTCATGGAATCGACAACGTAATCTTTGTACCCGAATTAACAACACTCACAGTAAACTTGAGTACAGATTTACAACAAGGGAGATTTAGCAATACTTAGTGGATCTCAATATGCACAATTACACATTTCACATAAGCTATCCTTATTTTTCACATAATTACTCTATGAAATCAATCACGTTAGGAATGTAATAAATCATCTTATAGTCGACTACATACAAGGAGTGGTGTTACATGACACCTTCTCTTCAATTCCCGCGTGAAGGAAAGACAACAGCAATAGCGAGGAAGAGATCACAAAAGACAAGTCTACTGTATACGACAGCATACGGTAGCTTAGGAAAGAGAAATGAGGTCTTGGACAGGCCATTCTGACAAGAGTTATAAGATGGCATTCATTAAGAAAGTATCGTGTTTTCATCACTTCCAAACATGGTACTTTCATTGCACAAATGTCGTGTTCCTAGATTATAGCATCTATGTGCCAGATTATCCGAAAGCCGTTTCCGTTTCTGTAACGAGGACACTCTGACGAATGCATCTCTGTAGGAAGATAGTAAACAGGCAAGGTACTACTTCTATAAAGCGCAACCGTTGAGGAAGGGAACCTGGAGACTTTGATGACAGGGGTTCGCCCCTCAATAATAGGGTTCCCAGTTCGAGTTGTCTGCTGGCATCAAATTGCCCGTTGTGAGGAGGAAGATGTCGATGATCCACCTGAAACCGGCCATTACAACTACATTCTCATTACAGTCACTGGAGGAAGACTGTTACATGCACCGAAAAGGGCAGGTATTGGACAAGTGACGTTTTGACTTGCAAATGCATGGACTGCAACAATTTCCTAATTGGACCGTTTTCGGAAGGAACAAAAACAACTGAGAAAGTGCTTGCCAAATAATTCTTGACGTAGTTGATGTATGAATCATAACAATCAACAATACTCACCAAACACCGAGTCCTCCCAGAGTCATCAGCTTTCCCACGGCGATGGCAGAGTAGCCAAGACAGAATCTGCAATGAAAGACACATAGTTACAGAACAAATCATTCAATTCACTGCCAATCAGTCCATTCATGGGAAATTCGTGAGAGAGATGAGCAATAAATAAAATGCATTGTAGGCAACACCAGTCGAGGTGAAAAGAATGGACAATGGATTGAGTTATAACCGGCTAAAAGTCCAATATAGGATTGGATTCAGAGACAACATCCATCACTGATGACTCATAGTACTACCCTTGATGATTCAAGACTACTACCACACTGGAGGATCCATTGATAGTCAATTGATAGTCCTTACTCAACAGTTCATCATCACACAGACAACAATGCCCGATCGACTATGTACCACCGCTTCCTACAGACAGTAAACACGGTAGTAAGTAATCCCCGATAAAATTATGAACATCAACATCAAAAGTCATTTCTCTGTTGTCTTCTATCGTGTGTACTATGAAGAAGAGTTATGAATCCATTATCAACATCACTGTAACCACAAAACAAACCTGTCAACAGCCAGCATTCCCATGAAGATCGAGTACAACAATGTGGACAGGAAGTAGTGACCGGTGTACCTCAAATCATGATTCATCATCTTGAACTGCCATCTTTTCATGTGTAAGACAATAGTGACATGGACAGTTGCGCCATTATAGTGAAATGAGCAGATGCGCCATCATTCTGTGCTTCCGCATGGTGCATTTGCCCATTTAAGCATTATGACGCAAATGTCCACTGTCCCAAATAGGAATGTGTAACTACAGTCATTGTCTCAAACTCCCACTTGATGCACGGTCGTTCCCTCATAAACGTTCGCTGTCCTGCGCACTCGATGCAGGGAAGCACTCTGAATGGAATAATATCGACTAATGTAAGTTTAGACATAGAATCGTTCAACACCTCAATCTTAAGAAGGGAAAGAAAGGAACTGAATCTGTTAAACAAAGCAGCTTTTCCTTCTACTCCTCTACATACAAATACTGTCTGAGTATAAATGAAAGCTGATTCATAGAAAAATGCAGCAAAACGACGCTTTTTTTGTTCTCATTGAGAGGGGCACGGAGATAAAACGAACAAAATGAGTATAATACCTGCACGAGACATTGGTCCATGCAATGTCCGCCCATCGAGTGCCACCGAAGTGAGTACAACCCTGTAATGACAATCATGAATAGACATGATTGAAACGTTGACATCGAAAGATCATGTCGTTGGATGCAACTGTGCTATACCACTACGCAAACTTTGTCTACAATCAATTCCCAAAAATAATATGAACTATATATTGTGTGTGAGACTTTTAAATCACGGGAATCAAAAATCAAAATATGAACATGAACCTTTCCCATGATGATAAAGACACGAAACCACATGGATTTGAGAGAAAAATCATTATAATAACAGCTCAAGGGACACGAACATTCCTTCTATGTACGTAATCTTTGGTCGTCAAAGGGAGGAAGGGGAAGAGAAATGATCCTCTTCCGGTGTAATTAGCTTCGTTGCATCCTAATTGCACGTTCGCATTGGAGTCTCTCACTCGTATTTGCACTAGTTCTCAACACTCAAGAGAGAAGACTCCAAGACATTGGAGTTGGCTGATGGAATAACCAACGCACATCCGATTTAGTGCAAAAAATTGAGAAATTTCAACACTATTCCGCAATTTCCACACTAATAGTTGCTTATGTTTAGAAGGTTTGAATCAACTACGGAACGCATAATGGAATTTCTAACCTCTCCAATCTCTTCTCATTTCGGTAAACGAAAGGTCGTATATCGAAATGAGAGACGACCTCTTCGACGAGATTGGGCAGGTTAGAGATCCAATAATGCGTTTCCTAGAATCAACTGACTGTTTCATTGGCAGCCACAATTTGTGCAGGAAGTGGATCACATCGGATGAACTCTTCTGGAAGGAATGAGCACGGAACCAACAGACGATCTGCAATAGTGCACTGTATACGAGAGAGAAATCAGGACACTCATGAGCGCCAGTCTTCCCATATGATTCGTGCAGCAACATAGATAGAAAAAACAAGTGTATCGCTTCGGCATTAATATCAATGCAAATGCTTTAATGCTCATTATAGTTACTACAATTATAGTGATGGAGCAGGCTAATAAAAAATATTTTGGGGAGAAAACGAACCATTCTCATTTGGGTCGTAGTTTCCTTCACTCGTATGACACAATTCTTCCACGATTCCTTCCTGCTTCGCCCATGTGTAAGCGATGAGAGGCTGAATAGAGATGGCATTTCATCTTGCAAGGAAACCAAAGTGCTACTTTTCTACATCTTCCCATGAGTGAATTAATCAATTATTCATGTGCAGAGATCGGACAAGAAAATAAATTCTTATAGAGTGCCTCTCAGCAAGAGAAAAAGTAATTGGTTAGCTTTTGAACTCGGCCAGCAGAATCAGTTATCGTCATCAACGATAGAATGCAAGTCAAATATTCTCATCGCGACTGAAAATCACCGGCTTACCTTATTTCTCGTAGGCAGGTCTACTACGGTAGATCTGATGGCCTCGGCCACTGCAATACTGCACATCAAGAGAAGTAGTCGCATCCTGAAATGGAACAAACATACACTCTCCACTGCCATTATATACATCCAGTAGGCAGAGACCGTCTATCGACTCACAGTGATCTCTTCTCTTTCAACCGTTCATCTCTAGATTTTGAGAGACCAGCGGGTGGAGAAAGAAGAAGGGACATGTAGCCAATTCAGGGTCTCTACCAGTAAGAATAGCATTTGGAATGAAAGAGCATTTCTCTCTATTACATGGTGACTCATTCTCTCGCTCATCATAAACCCCGTTCGGAAGAGGAACAGACTGCCAACCCAACTTTCATTCCAAAAAGCGATTCCCACAATCCAGTAGTTCTACAACCTCCTGCAATTCATCTACAGATATTCAAACCGTCGAAAACGGTCTTAAAGCTCAAATACATCAAGATATTCAATAAAATATTCTCTTTAACCTCATCTCGCACAACATATAACCAGAACAGCACATATAGGATGATAATACAAACAATCCCAACAAGAAGAACGAAAACAATGAATATCCCCCATCAATTCTCCAGTGAGATTACATGCGACCACTCAGGGGTGAGGAAAACACGGACAAATCTGACTTCCCTAATCTCTTCCTAGTGGATATCTATTGGACGGAGAGGCGACCGCTCGGAAAAGATTAGGGTGATTGGAATACACGAGTGCATACGGCAATGTGGCATTTAGGGACTGTCACTTAAAATTAGGAATGGATCAAAAGATAACAACCCCATGGACATTTACGCCATTATGGTGAAATAGACACTTGATCCGTGCTATTATGACGCATCTATCCATTTCACTATTTTAGCGCAAGTGTCCATGGGGCTCTCGTCGTTTACCACTAAGAAACACGTCATTTCGCAAAATATAAATTATTACGGTGTTTTCAAAATGCCTAAAAAATGTTTTCAAAATGTCGTGTTATTCAATGACAGTACCCAAGTATCACGTAGCCGAATGTGACCGTCACCCTAGATGGTCGTCATTGTTAAGGAATCCCACTACTTCTTCATAATCTGCACGACATCTTCATGGTCCAATGGATGGGTGATTCCCACTCGTTGAGGGGAGAACTTCGTCGATGTACCCCATGCGATGGCGTATCTTAACGATCATTCACTCTTTCAATTAAATACCTGTCTACTCTGACAATGAGATTGGCATAAATAAACACTGCAGCACCAGAAAGTGCAATAAAATTTATGAATACCTAATATACCCGGATATTTTGCAAGCAAATCAAACAGTCGACACATCGTATTATATATCGCCATGATGAAACATAACCCCACCAGGTAACATCCCATACAAAACCCTCACTTGAACTGATCAGCCAGTGTCCTGTGCAGTGCGTGGCAGGCGTGCTTGATGGTGGCGCCTCGTCGCAGAATGATGCCGTCCTCGTGTCCTGCAAACACATTTTTCATTAAAAAGAATAATATAATGTTATGTCGGCAATCCAACTAGACCCTTTGAACTAGTGCCGGCATACCAAAATAAGACCGAATTTATCTAGCTTTCTCAGTTAAGCTCAGATACCTGTTTCGTAGTTTAAAAAAACCCAGTACCAATGCCTACTATAGTTTAAAAAGTTGTTTCTAGATTTAAATGTGCAAAATATTACATTTTTAATCGATAAAAACGAATACCGTACCCAGATCGGGTGCATTTCCCGGTTTCTTCGTGTAGATCCTCAGCAGTGCCAGATACTCCCAGATACGCTCCACCAGGTAGTCCATGTTGAGATTCATCTCACACGAGATCACCACGTGATGAGGCTTCCTGCAATTTGCTCCTGTTAATTTGGAACATGACTAATGTGGAGCACATTCAGATAAGAACATGAATCTTGTTTCGCACCCCGGTGAAACTGCGTTACTTGAAGTCTATGTAAGTAAAATTCTCTTTAAACACACAATAGGCCTCAATTCACCAGTACCAGCCACACAATTTGATCACCTATCACAGTGCGAGTAGCTAAATCAAATCTTATTTGCTCGACAAATAAATTTGGAACTATATGAAATATAGGTACCATCAAGAGCGAATTCACATTATTTCAGCCTGATGTGGAGATGCTAATTAGAATACAAATTAAAACAATAGTTTCCAAACCCGGTGAATCTGCGCTGCTTGCCATCTACGAAAAGAGTAGTTCCAAAAGATTTTAATACATAGTATGAATGAATCAGAAAATTCACTCTAATAATAATAATGAAGTTGCCAGTTTACATTTACATCTCATTCTCATTGGCAGGCTTTGCAAATTGCGCTTTATCTAGTAAGAATACCTGGAAACGCCACGGCAAAACTATGACGAACCTCGCCAATTTGTCGATTTCCTCAATGGAGACCTGATCGACCTTGTTGTAGACGTACAGACACGGGAGATACACACGATTGCCCATGATGACATCAATGAATTCGTCGATTCTGGAATGAAACAACTTTGACATCAGAATCCATGCCATCAATCTTTTAATAAATATTACTGTTCATATTTCTCATTGGATTGGCATGACAGCTTCAGAGTAAGATAGAGAGAGGTATGGCTACAGTATCCCATGAATCAATCAATACTCACGTCGCGTCTTCTCTGAATACAACATCTGCATTGAACATCTTGTATTCGTGGAGGATATTCATGATCATCTTCTCATTAACATGTGTCAGAGGGACTGTGTGAGTGAACTTGACTCCGCCCACCTGAAAGGGCCGTTTACTTGATTCACACAATTAGGGCCTATTTTGATGCATGTACTAGAGTCCAAAAATCGGCCCATAAAAGTACGGATGAACAAGAAATAATCCCCTACGAATCATGCTGCCACTCGATGCAAACATCTAATTGGCCAGAGATAAAAGACCAAAGAATAGAGTAGATGAAACCGGAACATTCGTGTCGACCCAAAGCGCATAAACATGCCAACATAAATGTGTGTACAATAGACCCAGAGTGGACATCATAATTTGATTCATTAGCCCAACCTTCTTCTGCTTAACGTAGATGTGTGGTGGCTTCTTGTTCAATCGAATTCCTACACTGTCCAGTTCATTCTCGAGCAGCGCCTTCTGTTGCTGCAATAGGTAATATTAGAATGGTCATTTCAGTTCGGATAGGGGCTTGGATTCGATTATTTTGCATTCTCTACACTGTACATATGCAAAGCATGTGGGTACAATTTGCCTGCCTGTTCTCTCTCACGATCAGTTTCAGAGGAATGAAGTCGTGAACTGCAGGACATAATGGCCAAATGAAATGATGCGTCATCGTCATTATAGCGGCGCAAATTTTCATTTCACCATTATGGTGCAAATGTATGCCAGGGTAGTGATTTTGAGTGATATAGTGAATTAACACTACTGAATTCGAACAGGCACTTTTGCTTTGGCATAAAGCCGAAAACAGGACGCAAGAGATAATAAATGAACTGGACCTCTCCCTTTCCAGCATCCAACATCATGAGAATGAGATCTGCAGTCTTGGCTACAGCAATGACTTGTCTACCACGACCTCAACAATAATATGTATTGCATACTTCGGAATGGATATTCAGGTATTCCTATTCTATTACAGGTATCCCATTGACATCAGTGAGGTTGTGATGTGTGCAATAGATAAAGAATTCGTGAAACCTTTTCCCTGCGAGGCACCCTCAATGATTCCAGGAAGATCGAGCAGTTGGATGTTGGCACCTTCGTGCTGAACAAAAACATCTCGCAATCGATATTTTTAGTTCCTAGTGCATTTAGCGCACTCCATTATCATCACTACTCTTACTTGTTTTCTACTTTAACCAATACTACTGTACTAGACAAATAAGAGTTCATAGATCTCTTGATGCATAGAACTGTGTGTCATTATGGCGTCATCAATCAATATAAATTCGCAGTTCGGCTAGTAAATCAACAATCGTACCTGAATAACTCCCGGAATGCACGTGAGCGTCGTGAACTCGTAGCTCGCGGCGACTGAAGGTGAAATTCACAATATTGAATATTAATATATGAAAATATAAACAATTATTGAATTCCAACCTGATTCAGTAGTCGTCATCGATGACAGCAGAGTAGACTTGCCGACTGAAGGGAATCCGACCTGCAAATACGAGGCTTTTCGTAAAAATTACACTTCAATTTTGCACCCAATACTGGTCAGAAGTACTCGGTATGAGGGATAACAATGACACATGCACTAAAGAGACTAAACCAAGCCTATGCTTTCACTACACTGTGGGCCTTAAAAGCAATCGACCGAACTGAAAGACCTCCAAAAACGGAATATCGTACCTTGACTTCATTGTTATTCAGACTATAAATGATGACCCACCATGGCCACTCTGGCATCTCCACTCTTCATGACATCGAACCCATCTCCCTTAGACGCTCCTCCCTTTCCTGGCGGTTCCAGCAAAGTCTGTCGGAGCTTCGCCAGCTTGGCCTGAATATCCATCGTTACAGTATACTATGGACACTCTTCTTAGCAGTTGTTTCCAATATGTTCATTACGATTGTTCATTTCTGTAGTGATATAAGGATGTGCAATAAAATTAATAATAATACACACTATATATCCTGATAAAATCGGTTCGCGAGGGTTATTCATAGCAGATAAATCCAACATGTGACACAAACCCACCTTGAGCAGTCCGAGATGGTACTCGGTGGCCTTGTTCTTCTGAGTCCTCGCCATTTCGGCCTCAATCTCCTTGATCTTCTCGATGACTCCCATTGCTGCTGGAAATGAACCAATATATTTCGTCGACCGCAGCGCACAAGTACACGCGTTGCGGTTAGCATGATTACTGCAACAACAAAGCAGATAAACATGTGGACTCGAACCACTTCGTAGTAAAATTCAATGAAAAAATAATTTTAAATCTTTACTTAGCGATCGAGATAGGGAATATAACAGACAACTGGCATAACAATGCATAATCAATATATACATGAACATTTTTAGGGAGCATCATTCAGTATTCGTAAACATCATGAAATAAAGTTAATGTCACACTAATTGTAAGACTATGAGCTAAAAGGGGCAATTCCGGCAATATTGCGAAAAGCGAGAATGACCCAAAGACTTCCTTCAAAAATACTATTGTGGATATATTATACAACAAACGGAGTGTATAGAGATCACGGGACTTGTAACAATGAGGTATTGTGTGGAATGGGGTTACCATATCAAACATATTAGTGTACTTGTCATACAATTTCTCAGCTGTCAGTTCTCAGCAAGGCAAATGACAACTGCACCAAAAGGTTCGATAGGGTACCCAAGTAGTGGAATGGATTGGGGGGGGGGGAATAGTCTATCTGACTACCTGAAGAGATCCTTCACTGAGGGCAGTTGTGCGTGCTCAACGTCTATTTGAATATCGTCCAGGTCTGGCAACGAATCGAACGCCTTTTGCACCTGTAAAAGGCATATTTAAAACGTTTACTTGTATCAATTTTTTAAATGTAAATCAAATGCCAGAAGCTGAATGCATTAGAATATAAGATGCATATCTCTGGTAAAATGAACCTTTTACGACAGTTATTTGGAAAGAAGTGAAAAGTTCACCAACCTTGCTCACTTGTGATCGCATGCTCTCTTCTCTCTTGTGCATTTCCTCTATCATAGATGCGTTTCGAGTGGCAACCGTCTGAAAACAGGGGAACATTTTATCGAACTATTGGGCGCATCTAGCGGATCGCAGCCGCGTCGCTCCGAAATCCTAACAGTTGAAGACGCCTTTGAGATCGATTGCTTCATTAGATAACTAGAGAATGAGCAGCCACCGGTACATCAATGGTTCCAAACAGCCAGCAATAGTCTCGCCAATGAGGTACGGATTTACCAATAGATATGCAAACATTGCAACACAAAACATCCTTCCTACCTTGACAGTCTCTAGCAGTTCAGTCAGATGGTTCTGTAGATTTCGCCTGTCCAGGACCTGTAAATATCAGAAATTGATCGATTCACTTCTCATGAAATATCACTAGCAAGCTAGCGAAACAGATAATAATAGTTTTAAAATTTGCGCATGATAAAAATGATCCCCAGATAATAAATCTTAGTCAAGTGAAGCGGTTTTATAACTGGCATATTGAGTGGCTTATATTTAGGCGTAGCTAAACTGGTAAATCCGTACCTCATTGGCGAGACTATCACAGTAATCCTTGCAAATCGGACCCGCTTCCTTCGTCTGAATATGAATGGATGAAACGTAAATAATAAAGCAATATGGACAATACCCCTCCCACTGGATAAATAAAATTTACCTGTTCCAGAATCTTCTGTGCTTCCTCCTCACATCGCACTTGTGCCAAGAACGAAGTGTTGGCCGTGCTCTCGGGAAACGAGGCGAGGTGTTGCCTGAAAGATACTGTACTTATTGCAAACTACAGACTGCAAAGTGTCAAACTTCCTCTTACCGTACTTCCTCATTGCAACTGGGCGGCTTCTCCAATCTCCTCAGCACCTGGGCCATCTCGTTTACCGATCGCTCCAATTGCGTCATTTTCTCTGCGCTCTGAAAAATCAAACGATAATAAGAGGACTGAATCCAACCACCGTAGTATTCACTGTTAAGGCTCGAGCTTGAGATTGGTCTCTCTACTTCTCTTCATTCACTCTCTCGGCTCGAGCTTTATCATTGATTACGACGGAGGTAGAATTAGGATTCACACACGTTAGACTTCGGGTTAGAATGTGGCGCATGCTCAATGTTAAATATACTCTTGATGTCATGCAAACTGACAAATTCCAGCTTGTTCGATGCCTTCGGAGATACTGGAGTGAATGGAGAGGCAGAGTGGGAAGAGGGCGCGAGAGGGGCCTTAATACTTGTATTGTCAATGACAATAAACTAATACCTAAATGACGTGATATAGGAGAACGGACAATTAATGGGAGGGGGAATCATGCGAGCTTTCTGCGGGAATTAAAAGTCAGTCTCACTCTGGGATCCTTTTGGAGAGTGTTCTTCTTGCCTAACGCGGTCTAAAATGTGGATATATGTTGGAACTCAGAGATGAGATGAATGTGTACCTCTAGTTTCTGCATCTGTTCCTTGTGAAAGATGTGCCGTTGCTCCCAAACCTGAAAAGGAATTACCCAATATTCTTATTGTTAGATGGGTCATCACACAAAAATAAATTAGAAGAAAAAAAATCACCTCAACCAATCTCTTCAGACACTTGTCCACACCTTCATCATGGGGCTTCTTCTTCAAAATTCTAAATTTAATGAATTAATAAGAAGGAAATGAAAATCGTATCAGGCAAGCTATAGCTGAAAATTTGACTCAACTCTATATGAAAAGCGAATGACTTCAAGTCTTCAACGCAACATACCGGAAAGCCGATTCGACTCGAGGAAAGAAGACGTTTGCCAATTCTGGTCCTTTCTTACGGCTCGTTTGAATGACCTATAAAAAGGCCTACATTAGTATTCACATACTATTACCGCCGGTAATTTACCGGTGTCCATTGAACGCTTGCTCATTTAAGAACTTGAAAAACGAAAATAGGCAGGTAATAAATTACCTCGTTCGCAACCCACATGAGGTTCACCATTCGCTTAGATGACGTCTCTTTTGACACCTCCTGCAAAACAAACAATTTTTTAAACCGGCAAAAATCATAAAGAAAGTGTAATTGACCTTGAGCCAAGTTTCCGAAATGACGTCCATACTTCCAGGTTTTGCGTGGTGAAGTAACCAACTGGACATTGTCTGAAAATATGACGATAAACACAGAATTCGAGATCATATTAGCACTATCATGGAGTGAAGCATGTAAAGGTCAAGAAACCTTTGCTGACCTGAATGGATTCCGGACGCTCCGTGAGGTCCTTCAGCCTCGAAACTATCTTCTGTTCCGAAAGAATGGACATCTACAAAGAACATGGACATCACATGAACAGACAAATCATCACTGCAATTAAATAAAAACATGCAAAACAAATTTAATTTTTAATTAAAAAATGAACTGAAAAATTGACGTTGTGTGAAAATTTTACAGTATGATTCTGACTTTCACCATTACACGGTCGTTTTTTTACTGCCGATTATTACAATAAGCTCCTTTTAAATGAGAAACTTTTAAAAATATGCTGTTAGAAAGGTTTTAAAACTAAGAAACACAAGGAACAGTGTAAACAGCATGATGAACTCACAGTAAGTCACAAATTCCAGTCTTATTGCGCAACGGGCTATTACATTTCGCATTTGTCTTTGCCTATTGGCGATGGTGGATCTAGTAAAGGAACTTTACAATCGCTTAAATATAATCGTTTAGGAATATCCTGTATGTACGAATACTCCCTCTGTAACCCATTCCTAGTTTGCAGTCCCTTTTCATAGACATTCACTCACTTTCAATTCGAAGGACAATTACCGTCCAGTGAGTCCCCCCAAAGGAACCCTTTCACCCTTGTCCTCCCCCCATCTTCCCAGTTATTATTGTCAGACAACACTGCAGCTAAAGCGGGTCATTGGACCAGTGAGTTCACCCGTCTCAATTTGCTAGTTTTTGCTTTTCTTGTGTCTACTTATTTACCGTCAGAAATTTTTTCTATCTAGCATTTTTTTCTTGGAAGGTCTTATACACGGCGATTCAAGGGGTACATTGGTGTATAACGCACTAGGCACACCATGGTCCAACGGGGGAATCGAACTCACGTCCTCACGGGTGTAAGACAAGCGCGCTACCGACTGCGCCATGGGGACTG
>JACMIF010000797.1:0-10306 GCA_014805445.1 Diplogasteroides magnus
CTTCCCCCCCCCCGCCCCCCCCCCCCCCCCCGCCGCCCCGCCCCCATCCCCCCCCCGGCCAGCGCGCACAACCAGAAGGATACATAAGTGAATAAAGAGATTAAGATTTCGCTTCCATACAAAAATAAACTAATCACAAACAACATGGATGGTGGTGTGAGAGCGAACATCATTATTATCCTCAGGCAGTTCAGAAACTGTGATATTCACGGTCACCTTCATGTCACTGCAACTGTATGTGAAACAATTAGTCATTTTTCCTTCCTTCTCTACAAATTCAGCCAACACAGACTCAGACTCCAATCGCTTCTTTAAATATATAAATTAAATATTGAAACAATAAAAGAAGATACCGATAGAGCGGAAAGGTCAGCGAATCCAGATTTCATCTGTAGTACAATTTGTTTCGGAGTAGCAGAGAGAAGGGCCTACAAAAGATCGTTCATCATTAAAAAATAAACGTGGTAAATTTGAGAATGCATCCAAATCGTAAGCAAATGGCTCGCCAGGTTGGTGCCGTTGGATGCACCAAGCGAACACTTTGCTCGTTCATGAATGGACTGTCATATGGTGGAATAATAGTGGGCAAAATTAACCTGTACGGCTTGACGCAGTCCCTCCACAGAAATACCGGAGATAAATGGATAGATGAGAACTTCACTCAAATCGTTTCTGCCGAAAAGCAGTTTGAGCTGCGAATCCGTCACAGGCAGCGGTTCATCTTTCCTGAGAGCGTCTTAAACTATTTTAAAATTTAACTGAAATACCAGGAAAATTTCTTGTTTTCTTTGGATATGTCACCAATGGGTTTGCATAATATGTTATGACATGTAACTGCAACCACCCGGCTACCCCGTCCCACCAAGGTGCTCATCCCTCCGCAAAAGGTAGCGGACTCGTCTGGAAATTGTAACTGCTGCCCTAAGGTTCCACTACATAGCTGGCCTTAGCAATTGTCGGCCGAGGTGAAATAGCCCGAAAGTCGAAAAACTTTACCTTTATCATTTATGGTCTTATGTGACAATTTAATTTAATTATGGGCCTGTAGAGGTCCATCCTCGCAGAGTTCGGTTATATCATGCGGTATGCAAATGCCAGTTTAAAATAGTCACAAATCATTAGAGTTGAATTGTTAGAAAATTAAATATAGCTCACACAATCACGTCAAAAGTGCCACGGCCAGCACTGCGAAAGAATTCATCATCCAGAAGACTAAATGCCTCATCTCGTTGTGACATCACGATCCACATGAGCTTCCTGAATGCAGTCTGAATATAAAAAGAAACCGAGACAAGAATACTTGGGCTCCAGCAAAAGGCTCTTGAAGGATTCAGCGGATTCCCAGCTTGAAGGATTAATAACAAGCTGGAACGAATTAACTATTATGAATTGGGCAAGTAATATTGTGACAAAATTCCTAATTGTAAATAGTGAAGAGACAATGAAGAGAAAATGCTCACTCCATTCGACGAATCCAAGAGATGCCTGAGAGACTGGACAAGTTCATTTGAGAGAGCGCAATAAAACGCGAATAATTTATCAATTCGAGCACCTAAATGAAAGATTTTCAAATTCCCATTGCATCACAGAAGAAAAATCGTTGAATGTATTCACCTCTGGTAATAAGCTTGGAGCACTCCTCAAAAGTTGATCCAATAATACCCGATGTATCAGAAAAGTGATGTTCGACATTACGGTCCTCATCATCAACGTTTGCGTTATTCTCAGGATTTTGATCAGGATCTGCGAAATATTCAAAAATTCTCTCAGCAATGATAACGACTGTGAACCTTTGCACCCCTCGCACAACCAACGACGGCCTCTTACGCACATCATATCAACGAAATCCAGCATAATCTGCAAATTACTCATATGCTTTGAGCACAAGAAAATGCTACTGGATAAAATGTTCTTAAAATGGTAAAGTGCTCATTGGCAAGTATGCACCTTTTTGCTCCTTTGGCCACATTTCTTGCAATGCTCATCGAAGGAAAGAGATACTGCAGCTTCACTATGGTCGGATGGATTCACGTAAACACTAAAATGTACTTAGCTGACGGAATTTTAATTGATATGTTTGTTACCTGGGAATAAGCCGAGTGTCCTGAAGGAAAGAAGGATTCTCATCCACCATTTTCCTTCGCAAACTGTCCACCTGAGTTAGTGAATACAAAAATGAAGTAATCAACAAAATAAATTACCTGTCTGACTGCATTCATGGTAGGCGCATCAGTCCTTTTGAAGACAGCCAGTTGCACCTCATGGGGGAAACGATTAAATGGAAAATAAGGCGCGGCCGTTCCTTTGCTAGCCATACGGTCCCTGAAACATTAATTGTGTTTAGAAAGCCTTTGGTATTTACGTACGAGTGGAAAAGAGCACAGCCCACATTTTAACTCACAGCGAAAAATATAAATGGTTTCAATAACCAATGAATTGGAAGAAATTCAAGACGCAGAATAACCCTTTATCGTAATATCGAAATAAACCATTATTTACAGCAATTACACACGGCAAAATTTTATTCCTCTCTAGCTGCGAGAGAATATTAAAATTAATTAATCAAAAATAATATGGGCAACATCTTACTCGTCTTCATGTTGTAATCAACTTTGAAATAGCGGAAAGAGAAATAATAAGGGCATACAAGTGAATACTTTGCACTCAAACAGAAATCAAACCTATTCACAAATAATATCGATTGTAGTGTGTGAGTGAACATCATCCCCACCCAATTCATCTTCTTCTTCATCTTCATCATCAGACAATTCGTGATCGGTCACTGTGATATGCACAGTTACTCTCCTGTCCCCGCAAGTGTATTTGAAACAATTGATCATTTTTCCTTCCTTCTCCATCAATTCAGTCAGGACGGACTCGGACCCCAATCGCTTCTAAAAATGTGAACATTCTTTATTGGAGCATCGAAAAAAAACTACCGAGTGCTGAGAGATCGGCGAATTCAGATCTCATTTCAAGTTTAATTCCCTTCCGAGAAGCAGATAGGAGGGCCTAGAGAGGAAGTTTCATACTTCATGCCGCAGTGATATTTCTCGGACTTTTGCTAGGTGCTATTAAATTCTCCGTGAGGATGTTTACCATATAGTGAGGTAATAGCGGGTGAAATATACCTGCACGGCTTCTCGCAGTCCCTCTGCAGTGATGCCGCCGAAGATTAGAGAAATGTAGATGTCGCGCAGATCACCTCTTTCAAAAAGAAGTTTAAGCTGCGAATCCGTCATAGACGTTGTTTCGTTGAACTTCCTGAGAGAACAACGCATAACCATTAAAATCGTAAAAGATGCAGTGAACAATCATATTTTCTTTGGAATCCCTATTTTGGGTTTGTTTTTCGCCCGTTGAGGCCTATTGTTAACTATCTCTGATAAAACAGGAAGGAAAGTTTTCTCTCAACTTACAAGTACAAATGTTCATAAATAAAGATGTTTAAAATGTCGAAAAAGCTCACGCATCCCAAATCACGTCCAATTGGCCTCGACCTGCGCGGCGGAAGAATTCATCATCCAAAAGACTATGCGGTTCATCTGGTACGAACGACTGATACCATATTAGCTTCCTTAACACAATCGACATAGAGAAGAGGACTGAGACAAGAATACTTTGGCTCGAGCAGAAGACTCTTGAAGGACTCGGAGGGTTCACAGCTATTATTCAAAATAAACAGCTGGAAAAGTATAAAATAAATCCTACTGGTCAAACATAGTCTCGTCTCTACTCGTTTAGTTGCTATGTAATGCTATCCATAAACAGGTATCACTAGAACAGTAAAAGATGCTCACTTCAATAGACGAATCAAAGAGATGCTGGAGACAATGGACAAGCTCATTCGACAAATGACAACGGCGTGTGAATAATTGACCAATTCTAGCACCTTAAATTATTATATATTGCCATTGCAACACAAAATTTATATATAAAAAATCATTAAAGCTACTCACCTCTAGTAATAAGTTTGGAGCACTCCTCAAATGTCGATCCAATAATGCCCGATGTATCAGAGAAGCGATGCTCGACATTGGAGTCGTCATCAGGATCACAATCTGCTGCATTCTCAGGATTCCGATCAGGATCTGCAATATATCCGAATTCTATGTGCAATGATGAAAACTTTGAACCTTTGTCGCAAAAGCAACGAGCAGCTTTTACACACTTCATATTCACGAAATAAACTCGAATCTGCAAATTACTCATATATTTTGAGCACTAGTTACGGAATTAATGTTCTTAAACGATAGTTCTTATTGCTAGATATTTGTAAATACGTACCTTTTTACTCCTTTGGCCACACTTCTTGCAATGTTCATAGAAAGCAAGATATAGTTCACCTTCGTTATCCTCGGACGATGTCAGTGTGACACTGCAAATGTACTTGGTTGACGGAATAGTAATAGTTATTTTACCTGGGAATCATGCGAATGCCCTGAAAGAAGCATGGATTCTCATCAACCATTTTCATTCGCAAACTGTCCACCTGAGTTAGTGAATACAAAAATGAAGTAATCGCCAAAATGAATCACCTGTCTGACTGCATTCATGGTGGGTGCATCAGTGCGTTTGAAGACAGCCAGTTGTACCTCAGGCGGGAAAAGATCAAATGGAAAAGAAGAAACGACCGCTCCTTGGTCAGACATCCGGTTCCCTGAAAGCTCATTTTGATAATAATTTTGGGGGAAGTAGCTTGGCGAACAACAGTTCTAGTTATGAGAAACGCGACGGAGGTAGATGCGGCAAGTCGCTTATCTTTCTTGGCATAATGACGTATTATAAAATTCAAGGAACATTTAGCAGAATTCACGAAAACACTGCGTCTCTACTGCGCGTAAGTATCGCGCCAATGAGTTTGACTGCAATGTTTTCAATTCAATCCACGCGAATTCACTTTGCCAATTTTGAATAAAACAATTACTTGGCGAACAACGGTTCCTTGCTACGAGAAAATATGTTGCAGAAACTATGGCAGCTGTCCAACAGATGCTTGGCAAACGTGCGAATAGAATATACTTTGTACAAGACTAAATATAGAGCATGGTCAAAACCATGAAAAGTAAAAAGAAACTGACGACAACATTCATTTCTCATGACTGCTCAAGAATTAAAGCGAGAAATTATTGAGCTTGAGCACTTTTTGCGCAATATGAAGTATGATATGAAAGAGTCCTCCGACCGAGAGAGTGCGCTCTCATCCCAATGGAGTGGTTATTGATCAAATGATACATGGCAACACAACAAACATCTTAGTGGAAAGAGATATCAATCAGTGCATTAAACACATGAATTGTTCGTAAATTACGGTCTGTGTAAAACCTCTTTATGAATTCAGTAAGAGCAATGTACACAATTCAATGCACGATTTACAATTTTGTATATAACAAGAGATGTTAAATTCTATTGAAGTCCTGAAACCAGTTAATGATCACATAAAACAAAAAACCGAATACACTTTGATGGCTTAGAATTTGTCAAAAACTTCTTTACTGCATCTATAGAATGACGAATAATAAACAAGAAAAGATCTAGATGATTGCAAAGGAAGAACTTCCTGGATATCTTTCTTTGCATGCGGTGTCCGTTGAAAGAATATCGCTCCCTTCGGTGACGTCGCCAATGACCCAGCTGTAATGCGCTTGTCTATACTCTGGTGTACACGTATCTCTGTTTTCCCTGGCGAGGTAGGTGTACCAACCTGAAATCAATCAATAACAAATGATTAATAACTCTCGCAATTTTTTTCCTACGTGGCGACGTGCCTAGAAATAGTATTCTAGTAAAATATTCTAAATTTGCCATAAACTAAATTAATACATGAAAAAATATCAGAGCAATCTACGCACTTGGGCCAAGTAATGCACCTACCCAAACAGTAATATTTTTACGAGCGACCAATTACCTGGTTTGACTTATTGATTTAAAAAGCCTAGGAAGTGCTGTAAACTCACTTCCTCCATTGTTCTTGCTGTACTCCAAAACGAGGATTCCGCTCATTTTAGTCACGGGCTTCATTTCCTTAGGGTCAACACAACACGGTGCAGATGGGAACTTCATCAAAAGATTTCCCGCATCATTTCGTTCCTGAATAGGAAATGGAATCCAAGCAGAAGTGCACATTTCTCTCGTCTAAGTCCCTCGGAGCGGTTGTCCATCAAGTGAGAGAAACAACCGCTCCGAGGGAATTAGACGAGAGAAATGTGTACTTCTGCTCGGATTCTGAACCCTACTCCTGAAACATTATAATAAGGCCGTAAACGTTCATTCTCATGTTTCCATTATGCAAACTATTCCCTACCAACCAAGTCAGTTTCTCCACTTCTGATCAGTTTCATCACGGCCGCAGCTGCAGTGGGAAAACGAGCGGCATCGATCGTTGCCACAATACGACGATCGGCGGGGAAGTTGAAGACTGCCTAGAAACAAGATACAAAATGAGAGGCTTCGGTTGGTGCTGCCCCGTTTTAGACGCACGAAGTTTTACTCTTGGATGATAGACGTGTGGACGTGGTTTTAGAACACATTAATTGTTAAAACGTCTATCGTCCAAAAAGTCCGCGTCTAAAACGGGACTACACCATTCGGTTGACTATCAATTTATTTGCGCACATAGTATCGAATCATGAAAATGAAAACTGAAAGAGTTATAGTTGTGCGGAAATGACTTCATCCCCTGTCCTGAGCATCAAAATATCTTATGGCGCTGCATTTGCTAATGTTGTTATAGGCCTAACATTTTCCGTATAAGCAAACTTTTAGACCTTGAACAAGCCGCGATCGTGATCCTTCGGAGTCTCTTCCATTTCTTTTCCCTTCTCAGATGCCTTTAGTGCCTCTTCTTTCAATTTTCCAATTAATCCTACCATATCCACTTTGTCCTGTATCATCTTCTCCAAAGTCTCTTCCATTTCTCCTATCTTCTTGGATGCTTCACGTGCTTTTCCAGTTTGCCGTTTTCTCCTTCCATCTTGACAATATTAATCTCCATCTTGTGTCCCTCCTCTCGCATTCTTTCTTCTTTCTCCTTCTGCCTACGCTCAGCCTGCAAACATGCATTTTCACACAATATTTCAAAAACGTTGTGCATTTGAATCAATATTATAGGTACGACACTTCCGTTTTCTTCCTTGTCAAGAAAGAATAGTGCACAAGAAAAAGCGAATTTCAACGAGTGCCCACCTTCCTCATCTCCTCCACAATCTTTTCCAATCCTCGTATCTTCTTGAATGCTTCACGTGTTTCTTTCTCCAATTTGCCAATTTCATTGTCCTTAATCTCCTCCATCTTCTGTCTCTCCTCTTTTCTCGTTTCTTCAGCCTGCAAACATCAATTCACATATACAATTCAAAACCCCCCGGAGTGTCAAGCATATGAATTCCTATTATAGAAGAGAAACTTCACCCATCTCCCCAACCAAGAAAAAGTTGTTTTTTTTTTCAAAGCGTAGCCCAAATCTAATTCCTCTAAGTTAAAAGAAATTTTTAAAAATTTTTTTCAAGGAACACGAATATTTGAATTGAAAAAAGGTCCTACCCCTTTCAGCACGGCAATCGTTTCATCTTTAGACTTCAACCATTGTTCATATATCGTCCGCTTCTCTTCATAGACAATGATCAAGTCATCCTTTCTTTTCAGCTGTTCTTCCAAATCCACTTTGTCCTGTGCCATTTTCAATTAAAATAAGAAAAATAATTCATCTTTTGCATTAGACTCCTTATTCAGGGTCGCTCTTTACTCTTCCCAAAATAAAGACTGGTAGAACGCCATTGGATGGGGACGGTTTAGAGAGTCAGTGGCGACCAAACAACAGCACGGGAATGAGGCAATTTTGACTAAGGTCTGGGGTACGGAGGTGCACCTCGGTGTTGTGCCATAAACTGAGAAGTGCCAAAATAATCCTCAATACTCACCTGATTCGTCTCTCCACTGCTCTCATTGTTTGTCGTAATCGACTCTATTGGACGTTCCTCGCTCATTTCAACGCTGGTTGGATGTACTGCAAAATATTTTTGTAATCAAGAACAAACGCTTGCATAAACAAACAAAATCGGGAATAGAATAATGAGTTTTCAGTAGCAAAGAGTCTAGACTAATTTCCCGTTTGACATGGCAAGAAGAACAGGATAAAACGAAGTCATATCTACCCTGCGATCAAACAATTGATAAATGAAGGTCCTGGAAAACAGCGCACGCCCTCTCCCCCTCTGTCATTTTTCTTTCGTCGTCTGGCCGAGAGAGAGTGCGCTCTCCCTCTGTGTTGTGCAAACATATAAAAGTAACAAGCAACTATATCGCCACCATTCGTTGATTGCTCCTCTTCTTCTTCATCTTCATCCATTTCCGCATAGGACGTAATCTTCCGAGCCCTTCTTTTCGGCCGTCTTGATACAGACGTATTTTCAGTTTGTCCATTATCGAGCTGCAAAAATTTGTTAAAACACAAAATATTCGTAAAATAAGTGCTGTTGATCAGAGAAGGTCGATTGACTTATCTTCCTCCTCTCGCTTTGTACAGTGTGATTCTGCTCCTTTTTCTGTAAGAATGCACTCATTGATAACGTGATCCTTTCCATTACCCTCCTCATTACATATGAACCTACATTTTCTGTCCTCTTCTCTTCATCCTTATTCATCCTTCCACCAGCCTCAACCATAATATTCGTCGTCTCTCCACTTTCATTTCGTCCTTCAGCGCTTTGCACTTTTGTCTGGCTGTCATCCATGATTTGTGGCTCATTTTCATTCTCCTTCTATAATTTAATAAAAAGGTTAATTGAAATATCAATTAAAACAACATATTACTGTTATCACTTTACAGAGTAATAAAGGGAAGGGCAATACTAACATCGAAAGTCTGTGTGTCCTCGTGTTCCATTTCATTGTTATTATCGAAATATGACTGTCGTCCGGTATCAGAATTCGTAAATTGTTGAACGATTTGGTCCAAATCCTCTTCTACTTCGTACTAAAATCAATACACTCCAATGTAGACACGATACAACTGACCTTGGTTACTAATATTCGTCGGTGATTCCATCAAATATCTGGGAGGACTTCTCTCAACGAAATATCGATCGGCATTATAAGCAGGTGCGTTTTCCGATCTTTCGCATGCCTAAATCATACAATGCTAAACAATAATAAATGGCTAACGGCTCCTTATGATTGTCTGTCCCGCACAAAAATATTATTAACGTGTCATAGGCTGGCTATGACTCAAGCGTGCAGCAAAAGGCGCGTCCACAATGCCGGCTAATGCTAAATAATTCAACCATTCCCCATCAAACCTCTTCTTCCCTCTCTCGAAGCCTCAGAAAAGATTCAGCGAGTATCTCGACATTCTGCAAGAAAATTTATTTAAAAAATGCATCGTAAAATGACTTGCCTTAAATGCGAGTACTACAGATGCATGTACGAAAATGGTAGCATTACTTTTATTATCCTGGCATACAAGTTGAGATAACTCTCTGAGAATGATGACATCAAACTGAACAAAATGTGTCAATCATAGTAACTCCGATGAGAACAAAACGAACGGGCTTTCCACGAATGGCGTTGAAGATTCCAGAAGAAAGTTGACAGGCCAGCGTGGCCATGCGGATAGTCACTGCGAAGAAAAATTCCGTTGATGTTCATTGGGAAAGAAGTCACCATTTTCCTTCATCATAGCTGCAAACTGCTCACAAAGTTGAATATTGCTCTGCAACTAAACGGCTTGGCATAATAATTGCGTGAAATGTAATGGAATACTCTCGCTCGGAGATCCTCATCCATCGTTTCTTCATTCACTTTCATTGTAAATCGATTAAAAAATTTTTGACCTGAAAAAGAACAGACGTCAAAACTACGCATAATTCATTAATGCAAGCACGAGCAAATTGAAATCGGAGGCCGTATGCAAGAAAACTTTTGCCCCCCGGCAAACCCTTTGCCGACCTTTGCCGCCAAAGGGTTTGCCGGGCAAACGGCTTTATCGTGATGCAAGAAGAAAACTTTTGCCGGCAAAGGGTTTGCCTCCGGCAAAAGGCTTTGCCGGGGTGTGCCCTCGGCAAAGGGAGTTGGCAAAGTGTTTGCCGATATTTTTAAAACTCTATTTTGTGGGTTTTTTTCCATTGAATTGTCTGTTATTCGTTTATCAAAGATCTTCCGTAAGAGTGGATCAGCCGTTGGACCAGATCTCAACTTTTGTCTACGAATTCGCTGAAAACATGATTCTAGGGTAAATCGACTCCGTAGATCACGAATTTGAGGTCCGTTTTGGCATAACTTTATTCATGAAAATATTAAAGTTATAAAATTA
>JACMIF010000797.1:18981-31382 GCA_014805445.1 Diplogasteroides magnus
CCACACAACTCGATATATCTCTTCCATGCTTGGATTTATCGATTAAGTGTCAACAGCAAAGTTGTAGAGCTAATCAAGGCGGTCATCCTGGTTATCTCTACAAATTTTAAAAAGTTAAAATAAAGGAGAATAAATTTATAAACAGATACATAACTGGCTTATAGCGGCTTGACCCGTACACAGTGCCTTTAAACAGAAAAGCACAGTATACTATTTGGAAAAACGGTAACTTGCTTCCTTGGATAGAATAAGACCGAAATTTTATAATGCACTCAATATATCGAAACCAGTTAATCGATCAATAACTCGACTTCAAGATCCATAAATAACTTACCTGCACTATTCTCGGCAGCTCCTCCTCCTGCCACTTCGGTAGCGCAATGGCGTAGTCCATTCCGGCCCTACAATAATATCACTACCTCAAAACAATTGAAGAAGCCGTCCGGGGAGATTGCGAAATCGGGATAATCGATATGAGAGAGCCAGGGAATTCAATAGACGCAAAAAAACAAAAGATATTGTTATCCCCCGGGAAGCGCTTCCGGAATCTCCCTGGACGGCTTCTTTAAAACGGTGTCCGTTTATTAGAAAATATGCCCGGACACAGCGTTTCATAACCGGACCTTTGGCACCGAGCCAAAAAAGAGTTGTAGTTTGACTACTGTAAAAATACCGTAATTTCAATCGATATATCACGCTTTCAATCAATAAACACTGTTGATGATCATGAATGATACGGTATTTCGCCACAGGGTACGTCGAACTGCCTTATTCTTGGCATTTTGCCCAATGTTCGCCTCTCCCTATGCTCCGAAACGCTGTGCTGGATCAATGCAAATAACGCGCGTTCCACGTGAAGCGGCACAAACTTGCGAAATATTGCACCATGTGTAAGCCAAAGGCCTGACGAGATTGTGATTGAGCTTACAATTACACTACTTCCTAGTAAGCATAGCTTAGAGCTTTCGGAATTGGGACGATTTGATAAGGAACTCAAGAAGCTACTGTAAACTTGTACCTACCAACATAACATTTAAGCAAATTTAAGGTATGAAAGAGTCCGTACAACTCCGAAAAATCACCTTTACTTCAAATTGGAACATTTAACAATTTATGCCCTCGCAACAAATAACAACCAATCTCAAAATAAAACGAGATGATACAGGATGAGATCGGAAATTTGCAACAGTTGAAATCGAGTGTAAATAGTAAAACAATTCACACTGAGTAATTACAACAGCTCATATAAAAAGTAAACAGTAGGCAGAAACTACTAAGTAGAAACTAGATTAAGCAAGTGACAAGACATCCGTGGATAGAACCATTTCACTAACAAAGTTTGAGGTCTAGTGGCTAGACATTTTGATTTCGAAGCGTTCAGCTCCTCGTTCCAGTTCAACCTTCACCTTACCGCTTCCGTATGTGTAGGTGAAATGGCCATCGTCGCTGTCGAAGTCTTCAACTAATTCACTGGATTTCCCATCCAATTCCGACTAAAAATAAATGATATATTTTCAACATTTTTATGAACAAGAAATGCCCCCAATTATTGGATGGATTAGCGATTTTGCGACCTTGCTATATAATGTTTTAAACAAACCATTTCCTCCAGACCGTCTATATCATCACCACCCATAAGCATCGAGATCTTCTTTGGTGAAGAGTGTATGAGAATCTAGAGAAAATTTTTAAAATATTACAGCAGAAAAGCAAAAAAAAATGCTTTCATATGAACACTAATCTGAATAGCTCTTTTCACACCCTCC
The DNA here is from genome assembly GCA_014805445.1 of Diplogasteroides magnus. Lineage (NCBI taxonomy): Eukaryota > Metazoa > Nematoda > Chromadorea > Rhabditida > Diplogasteroididae > Diplogasteroides > Diplogasteroides magnus. The sequence continues at coordinate 20,748 of JACMIF010000797.1, forward strand.
GAAGAAATACCGGAGAAGAGATGCAAGGAAATATCAGTCAAATCGGTTCTTCCAGCGAGAATTTCCAATTGTTGGTCCGTCAATGACACATATTCCCATACGTTAGAAAAGCAATAACTAAAAAAAATCGATTGAAAATGAAGGCAAATCATATTAAATGAGGCAGCATCTGACATACATCTCAAGCTTATTCCAAGACCATGCCGAATTTAGCGAACTTCCACAGAATTAAATACAACATGCCTTATTGAATCAACAAATTAAGAAAATATATTTTTAAAGATTATCTCCTATTATCCAAGTCGCAAATGACTTCAAGAGTGCCAGGACCGGCAAGGCGAAAGAATTCATCACTCATTAGGCCTTTATTGTTACAATAAAGCGTCAAACATCTGAATGAATACTTTGTTTTGTTTCAAACGATTTTATGTGCAGAGTAGAATTGACAGTTTGATTACTGGCGGCGGAAGTTCATTTGAGCGGGAAGAAAGCACAGTCACTGATTGAGTAGTCAGTGATAGATAGATAGATATTTATACGCATCGAGACAACAAAAAGCTCAAAAACGTGGTGAAAATTATTGTGAATAATAGTCATTGGCACAGTCACTGATTGAGTAGTCAGTGACTACTAGTTACGGATGTTTTAGAGAGCACCGTCATTGATTCCTTCAAGTGTCTGCGCAGTGAGATAGGGGTAAAACAGTCAAGACAGTCAAGCAGTCAGAGCCTCTCCCTCCTCTCCTGTAGCCGCCTCAGCATAAAAAATGTTCAATTTAAGCGGCTATACTCAAATAATCTAACAATGAAGAGACGAATACAGGAAGAGAGGAAGAGGCTCTGACTGTTTTGACTTTTTCAACCATATTTCACAATCATGACTGCGCAGACACTTGAATGAGTAGTGTAGTATATGAGTAGTGCGCCTATCGCAAACTGACTAATTGTTGTGCGCCTACAGCAACCGTTGTGTGCTACATTTGAATTAGGCTGACGCGCAGTAGTAATCGTCGTACTGAGTATCGCGGCTACCAATGTAGGATATTCATTTGTCAGCTAGTTTGTCGGTCTAAGTTCGTCGTGTGTTAGTTCGTCTCTCGTCTGTTAGTAATAAATCTCTATTTGTTACTCAACGGAATATTGTGTGTCCAGCAGACACAACAAGTAGTCAATTATTGTACTCTCTAAAACAGCCGTGACTTCTCAATCAATCATTACGCTCTCTTCCCGCTAAAATGATAGAGTAGTCGAAAGCAGTATGTCCGCGGTAGTTAAAACGACAATACTAGCACGCACGCAAGTTTGGTAATGCATGTTACAGGCGCAAGCTATGTGACATAGGCTATGCCCACATATTTGCCAAAAAATCATTAAATGCATACCCCGGTTCTTGCACAAGATTCATGAACAATTCTGTAGATCCAAACGTACAGCCTTTAAGCTCAAGCTGCAAAACGATTTGAAATGGCCAACCAGTTGGATATACGAATGATTGTTAGACTTACATTATGGTTGGCAGTTTGAGTACGAAAGTGCATTAGATATCTCTACTTCTCCGCAGAGCGGCTGTCTCTCGCATACGAGGTAGGGTGGGCATTTCGATGATATATTGACAGCCGCCTCATCCTCCCGCCGTTTAGCTTCATTCTTTAGCGGTTGTCTCATGTTATGATGAGACGACCGCTCGAGAATGAAGTTAGACGGCGGGATGATGAGGCTTCTGTCAATATATCATCGAAATGCCCACCCTAATACGAAGGACAACCGCTCTGGGGAGCAGCAGAGATAGCGAATGCACTTTCGTACTCAAACTGCCAACCATAACTTACATGCAGTGAAGAATCGATGAGATGCCTAAACTCTCGGACTATTTCGTTCGAAATGTCACCCTTCAAAGTAAGCTTCTTGATTTTGCAACCTAAATCAAGCCTCCCATAGTTACTGATCTTTAACGTCAAAATGAGCGCACTTTATTCAGAAATATAGCGCTTTTATGGTTTATCGGAAAGAACGAGATTCTCACCGTTAGCTACCAAATGGCAGCATTCTTCAAAAGTATTTCCAATGACGGGAGAAGTGTATGAGATGTAACTAAGTCCTTAAATTGTATATCCAAAAATAATATAACAGTACTGACTGCAAATTTGTCTCCTGATCTCAGGTTAAAATACAAAAACATCACTATGAAATACAATAGAATATTATCCAACCTTTACATCCATATTTTATTCCTTTAACAGACCTCATTCCTTCAAAAGTGAGTGTGATCTAAATACATAATAATGTAAATAAGCAATGATATGACAAAAAAGAACCTGATGTGAATGCTTATCTTGGCAATAGTACCCGAATGACTGCTTATTCATACCGTCAATTCCATTGCGCACAGTGACACTGCAAAGAAACCACAATGCTGAAAAATTATTATAAGACATAGACTATTAAAAATTCTGAAATACATTCATTCTTCAGTTAACCAGAAACTGCATAGATATGAATACCTGGAAATCATTCGCTTCTTCTCGAAGATTCTCGGGTTCTCATCCACTATTTGCCTTCTCAGTCTGTCCACCTGAATTCAATTCGTCTATCGAAATGAATGAATGTGAACCTTTCTCAATTCATTCGCAGTCCAGGGATCCAAATATTCATACATCCCTAATTGCATTTGAACCGAGAGGGCGTTCAGAAGGAAGTAGTCACTGGGTTCCTCTTCATTAGCGTCACTCTTCATCTTCTTCTTCGGGGGCTCATTTTCAACCATTCTGTCACCTGAGCAGAATAGTATGTGAAATAAATACAAACTCGAGCAGAAAATGTCTGCAAACTTTCTATAGCAAAAAAAAATCCAAGAGAATTCTGCTTTGCATAGCAGCACACAAGTCATAAATTTTCCCCAGGGAACTTTTATGAGTCTTACAGATATTGAAGAGCATATTCAACTCTCAGATATCATTTTCACGATTACTTCAGGAACTCTAATAATTTATTAATTAAAATATTCTGGCTTCAAAAGTAAATATTGACACAGTGAACTGCAACAATTTTCTCTGTAATAGTCACGACAAAAATGAGAAATTCTGAAAACAAAAAGCATACATTGCGCACCAACATGTATCAATTGGATGAACAGACAGGAAAGTGGAAAATGAAACTCAAATAACAAAACTTCATGATCATGAGAGAAGCAAGAACTAAAAGAACGAGTACACCTCTAAGCAAACGAATAACAGCTAAGATTCAGGTCTTGTGAATTGTATCAATGCAAATTTTGGGATCCGAGAATATGACCCTCGCCTTCAATACGCAATTACCGTGCTGGTGCTCTCGGTTTTCATCGTCGCGTATCAACTGAATAAACTGTTCATTATATGTACATTTGCCAGCCTGGTAAAAAAATAAACAGTGTTTTAATATAGAAACATAATGTATTTTCAAAAGAATTACGCTGAAAAGAATTTGCATTCATGCAGCAAAATTCGATCGTCTTCGCTACGGTAGACCGAAGGAGAGCCTGCAACAAAATATTTGTCGCTGTTCACAGATTCGCAAATAAATGGCAGAGCCATCGTAGAGGCAGTTCAGCATACTTGCGAGAAACAGCATAGTTATGCACAACTATGATAAACGTTCCCGAAACTATGTTGGACTGCCTCCACCAGAGGCCGTATGCAAGAAGGTTCGCCGGCGAACCTTCCTTCGCCGACGAACCTTCTTACATACGGCCTCAGGGGTGAATTTTTAGCAACAAAACTCTTTGAACTACGGATAAAAGAGAGACCAAAATGCCATTATTTGCCGTTGAAAATCTTGCATATTACAAATTTGAAGCATCAAAACCACATAGGCTAAATGTTGCGAGAAAAGTGATACAATAATGCATACCTGCGCTGCTCTCCTCACTCCTTCTGTAGTAATACCTCCAACAAAGTTTAGACGAATCTTGGTCAAATATTTTCTACTAGCGAGAATTGCTAGCTGCTCGTCCGTCATTTGTAGGAAAGCACTAAAAAAGGATTATGAATTTGAAATGAATTTCAAGGCGCTATAAATAGCTCATAAGCAGATATCGCCAGTAGTAACTTACTTCGATTTCCTGATGTATCTATGAACTTCGAGCGCTCCCCGACCTGCACTGCGGAAAAATTCATCATTGAGCAGCTCATCATTGCCGCAAGAGATCTTCAAACGCCTGAAAAGACCGATTTTATTAGCTTAAATAATCCACTATTACTGCAGTCAGTTTATCAGATTATACGAAAAAGATTTTAAAAATGACATGTAAAATCTGTACCTAGGTTCATTCGCAAGATTCCTGAACAATTCCGCCGATTCAAACTGACAGTCCATAAGCTCCAGCTAAACCCTTTCAATTAAAAAAATAAATCGAGACCGTAAAAATGGCATTCAAATGAATTCACTTACGTATTGTGAAGAATCGACAAGATGTCTAACGGCTTGAACAAATTCATTCGAAATAACTCCCTTCAAAGTAAGCTTATCGATTTTAGAACCTGAATAAATGCAGGTTTTCAAAGAAAAAATACGGCTGGTTGAATCGACGGGTTGTCTCTTAGAATTGAGGAACGACGCCTCACCTTTAGAAACAAAATGACAGCACTCTTCAAGAGTTGAACCAATAATGGAAGAGGTGTGTGAGAGGTCACGAAAATGATCTGAACAGCGAAATTGTTATTTGACATCAATAGTTGATTTGTTGTCAATTCAGAAAGACTTCATTTAATAATACATTGAAAAAATAACAACCTCTCTCGCAGTAGCCACAACATTTTTTCAGACCCACACAGCTCATGCCTTCAAAAATCAGTACCACCTAAAAATTTAAACTGTACATACACTTTCAATATAAATTAAACCTGATTATAGGGATATGGATAGCATTTGCAATAGTCCTTGGGAATTGTCACTTTGCAAATTTTTCCATTATCACATCCATTCTCAACAATGACACTGCAATTAATTGTCACTTTGCAAATATTTCCATTATCACATCCATTCTCAACAATGACACTGCAATTAATTAGGCACATTTGACATTCACGTGTGAAGGGGTGAACGCAGGCTGAGTTAGCAAAAAATAACATTTAAACTGCGTGGAATGAAACACAATACTTTCAGTCTGTTCATCATTTCACAGTCAATTACAAGTGTCCATACCTGGGAATCATTCGCTTCTTCTCGAAGATACGAGGATTCCGGTCCATGATCTGTCTTCTCAATCTGTCCACCTGAATTCTATCTATGAAATCAAAAAATAGTAAATATGAACCTTTCTCAATTCATTCGCAGTCCATCCATTCACATATTCATACATTCCTAATTGCATCTGAACGGAAAGGTCGTTCAAAGGGAAGAAGTCACCGAGTGACTCTTCTTCTTCAGTCATTCTGACGCCTGAGAAAAATAACAATTAATGTTGGATACAATTCTGAAATTGACTCGAATACTAAGAAAAAGCGACAAAGTGCGAAAGATGGAAAAATTCATCGCGAGCGGACACTTGTTCAAGTACTCCTAAAAGTGATAAATTATTCGTTTCGTATATAAGCGTGACTTAATCACAAGAGAGGATGAAGATAAGAAAATACGTTCCTATTCCACGGTTTGATAAAGTCAATACATCTAGGAAACACCAAGAAATATACTACAACGAGCGAGGCTTACTTCCAAAGCCATGGTGCTCTCGATCAAAAGTTTTGGCAAAAGGAGAGAGCGCGAGAATTTAAAGAGTGAAGCTGTAGTAGTATTTATGATTGCGATGTCAGTGAGATAGAGCAATCGAGAATCAGAACAGTGCTACAGCATTCTAGACACAGCATAACAGGCATGAAGGTGCTTAAGCAACAAAATAGGACACAGCTTATGAATCAACCTAGTAACAAACTATGATGTCTGTATTCACTTAACATGCTACATGTGACTATGCTCAAACATGCCCATCCATCGCACATGTCAATACTTGGTATTCAAGAGCACGATCGACTCAAATGAACCAAATAGACGAAAACAATAGACCTTGTGATTCTTTATTCATTCAAATCTTCTGGTATATTGAACACAAAATAAAATCAAGAATAACGAACTTCTGGTGGGGTCACAGCAACATGATGCTTCTGACAATGAGATAACTATCTTATGATCTACAAAATACATGTACCAATTAGGGTTTATAATTCGGGAGTAGAGTGCATTCGTCTGTTGTCTGATTCAAGAGGAGCGGTTGTCTATTGCATGAATGAGATAACCGCTTCTCGGGAAACAGACAATAGACGAATGCACTCTACTCCCGAATTAGAAACCCTAGTACCAATTAGATAAAATGGAATGTGAAATACTAACGGAACGAAGGAAAAGAAACCAAGTAATTCAATTAACGCTTGTCTAACAATGACATACTTTTGAGATAATAACATTTCAGGTCTATGTATTACAATATAAATCCATGATCTTTTATAATGAGGAGGAAGACTTTTTCGCAGAGAACACAATTTCCTTCTCCTCCTCTTCATCGTCACTGCCCTTAACAAATGAATGAATATATTCTTCTTCATTTTCATCGATTTTCTGAATACGAAATATTGTAATAAAACAAATAAAACGCGAATCTAATTATTACAAAACTGACTGGCTTGGCTGTGAGCTTCTTCTGTTCCTTCTTTGATATATTGGTTGCAGGCTTCTTGTCCGTTTCCTGAGAATGTTTAAAGTTGACATTTCACAACAAAATATAACAACTACTCGTTGTCACTTGATGATGCATGGTTTTACCTTCTTATCTTCGTTGATAAGTGCGTACACCACCCGCACCGGCTGACCGTGAATCTAAAAAATATGTCGTTTAACTAACGATCTATACGGTATACAAGACTATACCTTGAGGTTTTCCCCTTTCTGGAATGCAGTAGCCGCGTCCTTTTCATAGTCAAACTTGACCAAAACCCATTTTGCATAAAAGGTGCCATTTCTGTTCTTAGGCCTGATGATTTTAGCAGCGGTGAATATTGTTTCAAATCCTCATCAGTTGCCTAAAGTGTTTCACGGATAGAAGTTGACTGTCTTGTATCGCTCACTTTAGATGTCAGTCCGCGTACAGACAGCACTTTAGGATTGATAGACCGATCTTCGACCCTTCTTTTGAGCTGAAATATCATCGTCCATACCATTCCAGAATAGCGATAAAAACCTTTCGATTCGCCCAGTGAATTACTCTTGGTTCCACAATAGTTCACCACGAGATCCTTTCTTTTCTTCAGCTCAGCATAGGCAATCTCTGCATTTTTCTACAATACAAAATGAAATAAATGATCATGAGTAGGACGTAATTTACCTCACTCTTAAAGATCAGCCAACCGACTTCTTTCTTGGGTTGGTGGCGAACGTCTACCACGAGTGGGTGCTGAGCACCCACTCGTAGCTGAAAAAGTTCTGCTAGCTGAAAAAGTCGCTCAGGGCATTGCAATTTCCGCTTTTATAGAATGAAACATACACTAGATGACTTCTTGATCCCTTTGACGAACAACATTCTCTTGCTTACTTCCTGAGTTCTATTGGCATTGTTACTAGGGGCCTAAAGATATGAATGTTTGATGGAATCATACGAACTAAAACTTTGACAGAAGCAGTAGTGGCATCGGCCTTCATCGTCACTCTTCCGGTTGTAGTCTCAGTCTTTTTCCTTACGATCTGAGCTACCTTAAGAAGGGCAACTGTATGGTCGTGAGATAAAAACGACGAAATACCTTCAGTCGTGTGATATCGGCACTACTCGACAGTGTAAGAGAAGTAAGGGGAGCATCCGATGAGGAAACAGGAGCAGCTGCTTTGAGATCAGCGAGTTTAGCCTCAGGAGCAGTTAAGGAGGCCTTTGATTGATTATCCTTTCGACCAATCTTCGCTGTAATAAAGTTTTTGGCCATGGTGACAATACGCTTGGTCTGACTTTTATACTTTATTATCTGTACTTCATCATCCACTTCCAATTTGGGCTTCTTCTGTCCCATGTTCGCATTACATGCCTGCAACGGTAATCGGTATTAGAATGACAACTCTTGTGAAAACATTTCTCATTTGTCAAATCTCTAAGGAGCGGTTGCCTCGCACATGTGATAGACAACATCTCCGATGAATTTGGACGAATGAGAAATGCACTTTCTCGCATAGAATGACGAGTTTAAAAACGCTGATGGAGAAACTCACCTCGAATGGGATGGTGGAGGGATTGCGAGTAGAAGACAAAGCCAATGGAGTGCTTAGAGAAACATTCGCCTCAGGACAAGCAGACGTGTCTTCAGGAATTTTAGGAGTGGCTGGAACTGATTGGATCTTGGCTTTCGACACAGTCAAAGAGGCCTTGGATTCCTTATCCTTTCGTATCTTCGCTGTAATAAGGTTTTTGGCCCATGGTGACAGTACGCATGGTCTTACTTTTATACTTCACTATTTGCACTTCATCATCCACTTCCGATTTGGGCTTCTTCAGTCCCATGTTCACATTACATTTCTGCAACGGTATTCGTTTTCACAATCTCGTCTATATTGTCTCATATCTGGGCTAGAATGTTCGACGAGGTGGGAAAAATGAAATGGCCCGGGCTCGCCCAAGAAAAAAGTCCGTGTGCCCCAAGGAACGAAAAATGAAAAATTCAGGGTCTCATCAGTTCCTTTCCTTGGTTCTCTTCCTTATATTTTCTGGCTTTCGGTTCCCAATTCCGTGTGCCCCAACAGTAGACTTCGATCGACGTCGGACAGTTAGCCCTGGTATGCTCACCGTGAGTTGTACGTTGGAAGGTTGATGAATTGAAGAAAATGCGACGCGACTCTTTTTTCTGCTCCCCAGGTCAATCTATTTATTCTTCAAGGTGTTCTTGCAGGCAAGTCAACCTAGTCCTATCACCTCAGTATCCTTCGATCCTTCAGCCCTTTCACTACTTGGCTGTTTGATGCGAATTCCGGAATGCGAGCGAGAGTGGAGTCTGGGAAATAAAATGATAAGGATTTTTTAAATGGCAAGATTTTTTTACACAAAATATGATTAGCGTTTTTTCTGTTGAATTGTAAATGCTAACCTCTTCCTCCTCTCATCCACATCCTCGCTACTCCACTTCCTCTCATCTCTGCAGCTCTCCCTGTCCCTTTCTCCTCTGCCTCTCGATTCCCTTGCTTCCTCAGACCGCCGACTCCTTCTCAATTCCTCTTCCAGAATCCAAATGCTCAAACGGACATTATTGTATTACATCGATTATAAAGACGAACTTTTCCTGTTGCATTTCGTTGTCTTTCTCGAACTTCTTCATCTTCTCTGAGAGACTGTGATTGAGTTCTTCCTTAGACCGTCGACTCTGCGCCAATTCCTCTTCCAGATGGGAAAACCTCAAATATATATCATTGTATAAATTCGATCATAAAAAATAGTTCAAAAGGTCGTGCAGCCGGGAGTCGAAGGCGGTTAGGATAAGTTTTTAAAAATTGCAGGCTAAAGGCGGGTAGGTGATGTATAGTAGCCTACTAGTAGGGTTGACAGTTAGTGTACGAAATCAGTTATGTTTCACGGATGCTATATAACTTATATTTATAGAGTCAGTGAAACATAACTGATTTCGTATACTAACTGCCAACCCCAATGTATAGTGAACATTTTTCTCAACCTCGGGCTGGTAGGTGATGTGAGGTTTTAGGTAAAATAAGCGGGTAAGTGATATCAATAACTGAGGACCCTTTTAAACCATGATCACAAAGAAGAACCTTTTCTGCTTCCACTCGTTGTCCTTCTCCACATTCCTCAACCACAGAGGGTGACATTGACTTCTTCCTTAGACGGTCGACTCCGCACCAATTCCTCTTCAAGATGCAAGATTCTCAAATGAACACAATTGTACATTAGCGACCATAAAGACGAACTTTTCCTGCTCCAATTCGTTGTCCTTTTCCACCTTCCTCAACTTGTCAAAGAGATCGCGATTGAGTTCTTTCTGAGAAAAATTCAACATAAAAAAATAAATTACAGACCGACGCATGGAGTCACGCGTTGCGGTTAAGGACCCACCTCATTCTTCAACCTTCCATTTAGACTGCTCACTACTCTATTCAGACTGTCCACTATTCTCTGTTGTCTGTCCAGTTCCTCTCGAATCGTCATCACCATAGTTGTGAGGTCACCCTGCAAATTGCTGCAAGTAACCAGTGATGAGCACTATATGGGATTCTGGTACGCTGATAAGGAACACATGAAACTCAAACTTGTATCTATTAGCAGAAAATTTAAGCTTAGGTATGAAAGAGTCCGTACAACTCCGAACAATCACCTATACATTAAATTGATGCATTTAACAGTTTATGCCTCGGCAACAATAATAACCGATTTTAAAATAATACGAGATGATACAGGATAGAGTTGTCCAAACGAGGTTTTCGGGCTCGCAATCGCGTGACCTCTTCCTCCCTCCCATTGCGAGCTTGCAATGAGGGAAAGCAGGAAAGCGGGCTCGCATTGTCGCAACGATCTCACAATGGTTTTCCCCACTGTAACATGATCAGAAACTGAACTTGAATACTGATTTGGAGCAATAATGGCTTATTCTTCTGATTGCACAGGGTATACTTAGAGAAAGTGCAATAT